>JAGVVM010018831.1:0-17001 GCA_019149425.1 Psidium friedrichsthalianum | reverse complement strand
TTTTTTCTGCCTCCTCCTCTTCTGCCTACCCCCGTGATCTCGGCTCGATTACCCTGTTCTTACTTGCACCCTAGCTTCCTATCTCTTTCCCTTCCTCCTCCTCTCAGCTTGTCCTGGGTTCTCCTCCCCTCAGAAGCCTATCGAATACGCCTCGCGCACACAGATCGAGCGACGTGGAGTGTTAGGCCACCAGATACTAGGCCACTGCGCCCCCCCGGACCGAGCGCAACGGTCCCCCCCCCCGGATAGTCCCCACGCTCCGCCCGCCCAATCAATAGATTTTCCCTCTCACCCACACCCACCTCCCTCCCTTCTTGGTCATCGAAAGTGAGCCAAATATTCTGAAGTGTCCAAAGTTCGCAAATTTCATGGAATACATTGATGTGAGGGTCAAATTGATTAAACTTCGAAGAACGACCTAGGTGAAATGGGAGGGATTGACCACCACAATGTCATTGTGCTCATCAATGAGTTTCGGTGAACATGGAAAAGACTCATCCATATAGTCATAGCAGATCGCTGCAGATTAGAATAAACTCAAACAAAGATTTCCACAATAGATCATTGTCTACATCAAGCTTGATGGAGACAAAACTTGTGATGTTGGGGGGAACAAAAAGACCACGAGGTTGAGCGCACAGCCGTAGTTTGAGTAGCTAGCAAGAGGGAAGAACACGTGAGAGTAATGTTGGGTAGAGATGACGGGAAATTGGACTAAGGAAAATGGAAGATAATGGGTGAAGAGATGGTAGAGAAGAAGGATATCAATTTAGTCCAAAACTTTTTAACTTGTCGATGTAGAACTTTTGTGTAAAATTTCAATATAGTCCTTCCGATCAATTGATTTCGAAAAACTAATGTGTTGATCTACATAGGACGTCCCAATTTGCACATCCTAGAACCGTTGTTCTCTAATAAATTGTATTAAGTAAAGTGTCAACGTTGACCTACCACATAGACGGCTTGCCATTATTGGACACCACGTCAGCATATGTACAATGAGTTAATGTTGGTGATTATTCCCTAGAGAAGAAGATGACAAAATTGGATATGCATCAGCCAATGTGGAGACAAATTGAGCGAAGTGAGTGTAGATTGGGGTGGAGATGGTGAAGATTTCGATGTGCTTTTCCACTCTAATACCATTTTGATCTTAGAATCAGAGTGGAATAACAAGAGAGTGTTGGAACCAAAACAACAACGGTGACTTTGGAAATTAAAAAAAAAATAAACACAGATCGAAAGAAAAAAAAATTCTCTATTGGAATGCAAAATACTTATACCACGACTCGAAGCTCATGTGAAGCTCTATGGCTTGATTACAATACTGAACAAGTGATCTATTTATTGCTAAAGTTGTATTATTCAAGAAACTATTCTCTTATAACTTTTTTGCCAAGACAAACATAACATAGAAGATTAGCCATGGCCCACATCTTCTTACAAACAAAAAGCAACAAAAAAATCCACACAATGAAAGCTCTTGAACCATCCGTAGCCTTCACCCAAAAAGAGTTTTTTTTTTTTTTAAAAAAGGCCAAAAACACTATCCAAGCCATCAGAAAACATGCGTATCTTTCCATGAAAAATTCGTTGGCTTTTGGGGACCATCTTGTCATCGTGCTTCAAAAGTCAATCTTCGACGAATGCATTACAAGAACGAACGTGGCCTTCTTTTCTCCATTCATGTTCATCCGCATACTTGCACTTAATGAGGTCCTCTTTTGTTTTCATGGAGTATTGTCAAAACGACAATCGATTTTATTAATAATTGAGCAGAGAGTAGTTGTGGTTGCTGGACCCTAGTTAGGGTTGCGTGATATTTGTCTATAAGAGTTACTCCAGTCAGAGTACAAATAGAAACTTAATTACCGATAGACACCATAAAATAATTCAATTGCATATTGATAGGGTTAAGCTTAACTAGGTATCGACCTTTACCCAAAATATGCCCCAATTTCGCACATCCTAGAACCGGCGTTCTCTAATAAATCATACAACTACAATTAGAATCGATCACACTGAGATTTTTTTCAGTTAAACAAGTGCATTCAAATAGAAAGAAAAAACAAGTTGGACAAAAAAAAAAAAGAGAGAGATCTGTTTTAGTATTCAAGGGTAATTTTATAGTTATCGAGTCTATTAAGATACGTGACAAATTAAAGATTGACAAGAATGGATACACTGCATTGGAGACCTGTTTCTCACTCTCCCTATCGTGAAGTGCTTGAATACACTAATGCACATGTGATATTGCACATCTTGGCAATTGCAAATTTGAACAGACTGTTGTTGGGAAATAAAATAAGTAGTGATAGTGTAACATAAATCCAAATTGATTCGTCCTTTTTCATTATATGCGGAAATTGGAATTTCCTTGGAAGCACCATGCTGTAATATTCCCTCCTTTAGAAAACGTGGAATCTCTAAGTTGCTACAAGCACTCTGTTCAACCTTTTCTAGCGTTTTGCTCCAATAACACATCAAAAAAGCTGCTCGGTTCGAGGTTTCAAAGACAGCAAAACCAATAAAATCGCGAATCATTCTTCTCTAATTAGGATTTCTGAAGGCATAAGCATTGAAATTTAGCCAGGCGACAACAAATATGAAGTAATGAAGAGATCCTAAATCGCTTACATTTGTTTTTATCAAAGAAAGACAAGGAAGGAAGCTACAAACAAAGGACAGGGAAGGAGGACCTGTGCTTCTTGGTGACTGATGTTGTTCTTGTCTTTACAAACACTGCGCATTACAATTACATCACCCTAACTTTGTTATCATCGCCAAACTTGTCCAAACAGCATCCATCTTGGAGCACGTCATGGCGTGAACCTTGAAGCAAGAAATCCTCACTTACATATGCCATCTCCCAGGACGAGGAACTTAAACCTAGTTAGCTGTCACATGGTAATACTACCATGCAAAAAGATACAAATGCACGAGAGCGCAACTCCTATAAAGATAAGGACAGCACCCCCTAGTAGGAACGGACAGAAAGAGATTATTACTAAGTCAACCAGAAGTGACCGAGATAGGCATGTCCGCCTCCCGTAACCCTACATAATCCGCTCGAGAACACTTGATTCGATCTGTTTCTCAATCCAACTATTCGTCGATACATTACTGTTCTTTATTCTTACATTAATTATTGGCGTCGTTCATTTGGAGAGGTGGATCCAAAGTCCGACCATGGGTTCGGTGCTGAGCAGAAGTAATCCGAGGACAACGCATCCGAATTCTGAGAAGGCCAACCCTGATGATGATAACAGTTCGATTGCGGGACAGGAGTGCCCAAGCATAAAGAAGTTGAAGAGGAGAAAGAAGACGAGTTACCAAGAACAGCAACGCGGATCACCCCCACCGGAGCGGAAGAAGATGACGACAACGTTCAAAAGTTTGACTCTGAGGGAATGGATCTTGTCTTCTCCTGGAGAGAACCAGAGTGCATTGACGGAGGCGAGCCCTTTGTGTTCTCACACACAGCTGTTCAAGAGGGTGTTTCCATCTTCTCCAGAGGTGGACGAGACTTCAATATCTATGGCGGCCTGGCCATGTATGGCTCAGGACAGTTTCTCGTTGGAAAGGCCATTGGAGAATTAGTGCAGAAGATGATAGAGAAAAGAACAAGAAGAAGGTGTGTGTCTTCAGCTTCTATTTGCAGGACTGAGAGTGGAGGTGCAACCAAGAAAGTGGCTTCAGGTCGCCTGAGGAGGCTGATGTCATCATCTTCTTCTCTCCAAGGGATGATGAGAACTGAATCTGATGATGACAATGGCGATCATGAGAGTTGAATCAAAGATTAGACCGAAGAAAACCGCACAAGATAGGTCCAGTGAAGTTAGTTCGGACTCATTTCTGATGATATTTATCTAATCGAATCGGAAGAATGGGAGAGAATAAGAAAAAATGAACAATGCGATTTACCTAAGTTCACCCAGAAAAGGATTACGTCATACAGTCTATATTATTAGGTTTCTGTTCGCAATGTTACAATGAACGAAAAAAAACATATAATTGCTCAAAACGGGCTCCAACAAATAATGAACCAACTTAAATAAAAGCGTTATAACGATATTGTCTGCGGGGGTGCTGCCACCACGTCCCCATCCGCTCAACAGTGAGTGGAGTAGCCATTCTCTCACGGGAAGCAGAATCCCTACTTGCTATTGGCCAACGGGACCTCCGTGTCGGGAGCGCTGCCCTCGACCCCCGCATTCCGTGCGTAAAGGATCACAGTCGTTGGTTTTTTTTTTGGTAAGAGGATCACATGTCGTTGGTTCATACTTCTGTTCCCTAAACTCACGTGGGCATGCCCGATGTGAGAAACAAAGGTCCCCAAAGTATTCGCCAACTCACAACAATTTCCTATCGATGAGATTCGATGGACAGAATCAATCACTTTGCAAGAATTCCTGAATTCTTGTTGTTTTTCTTTTGGTGATCGGTTTGATTAAAGTAGAATGAGCGTAGAAAACATCCTAATATCCTCTGTCGTACGCCTCGTATTCGGACTGATGTGCATTACTGCAAATTACCACTTCGCTTGAAGTCTTCGAGGGACCCTTTTGCCATGAGACTTCGTATTTCCTATTCATAATTTCTCTTATATTGTCCTCTTATGAAAGAAAAGCAGGCCTTTCGAAGTTCATTGGGAATTAAAATGTGAGCCCGAAAGCTTGGATTGGACCAAATTCTCGGGCCCGAATAGGCCTGGGCCATGATTTTAGGCTCATCTTAACTTTATTTTTGGGCTGGTTGAGCCTTACGGGCTTGAGATGCTTTTGACCCAAATAGCCAGACACGTACAATAAAAGTTATTTCTTAGGCCCACAACGCAATTAGCGATAATATTATAAATCTTGGAAAAATTGACCAGACCAATCCCTTACAATCTCTAAAAATTTTCCAAAATCCTTCCCTCCATCCAAATTGGATTGTTGTTTTTAGAACCCTTCCTTTCCTCTACTAACTCCTCCTAGCACATGTACTATTAGGCTCTATTGGAAGGAGGAAAGGGGAAAGAAACTAGGGGGACCGGCACGTTCGAAAATATGATGCGTTTTGAAGTTTGTGTGAGGAGAGAGAGAGATTTAAGATTCTCTATTCCATTGTCCTCAACCCATATCATCCAAACTTGCGTACCAGAAGTGTGTTTGTTCGAGTGAAAATGTTCTTCGAGGATTAATTTTTAGATTTTCACGTGTTTAGTTTGCTGAAAATGACTTAAATAACGGAAAATACTTTTCGATCAATGGAAAATTTTTGCATAAAATTAAAAAAAGTGGATTCTTAAATATAAAGAGATAAAAACACTTTTTGAAATTACTTCTCTCGAACTTTTAGAACGTTAATTTATTTTTTCTCTTTTCTTCTCCCTTTGCCGGTTGCTGACTCAAGGCTTGTCCATGGCCACTGTTGGCTGGTCATGTGGAGGAACAAAAAAAAGAAAAAATAAAAATAAAAATAAATTATTGTTCTGAAAATGATTATCTTTTTCATGGAGTTTCTCTCAAATAAACACGTCATAGGAATGAAAAAGGTTGTCTTTACATAACTATGAAGTGAAAGGGTAGAAGAAAGGACTCGATCTTTCGAAAGTGGAAACTCAATAGCAGACCTATGGCACGGACCTTTAGGCAAAACCCATGCCCCAAGGGCCCCGAAAGATCGAAAACGAAAACGAAAAAAAAAAATTGGGTCGACCCAAAAGGCAAATTTGGATGGGTATAGAATCAGGGTAAGTGGAATTCATCCCTATTGAACTTGAGACAAGCCCGCATGACCCGGCAAATGGTACCTACTGTGGTTGATTGGCAAGTCCAGACATGACCGGTTAGGCAGGATCCTAGGGGCCGGCCTAGTCCGCCATTACCTACCGATCAGCTTTGCTGTGGAGATGCCAAGGTTGGTTTGACTAACGAAGAGTCTTAAATTTGTTTTCGATTAGGTCCTCTGAAAGGACCACATCATCCTCCAACAAATCAATTGTAATTACGGAAAGTCGAATTGTAAATGATGTTCGGACTTGGAATCGATCAACATGTCGATATCAAATGGCCTAAAATGAGGATTATTGGTCACGTGTGAGCATGAGACTCGTCTCCTAAAGTAATGATCGGAAAAAATGAAACCCCCTCTTTTTTTGCGTCTTACTTAGTGTTTAAGGCAACTAGCTAGCCAACTCCGTAAGAACAACTAAAAAGCAATCGAGGACGTAATTTCCATAAATAAGATGGAATGGATTGTTTATGTCACAAAGTCAGGTCCAATGTCTTTATCTGATATCCTAATTCGTGTCATGGACTTCAATGAAACTTTCGATTTGAATGGTGCACTTTTGATGAAACTTTGCCCTTAAGCCCCTAGGTGGGGGACTTGAATGAAACGTTGCTATTGCTTGATCCAGGGCGCTCCTTGAAGTCGCTGCCCGTGACCGTGGATCAACATATTCGGGTAAGGAGACATGGCATGTCATTGAAGAGTCATTTTTAGTTTGTTGCCTAAGCATGTATCTTTACGAGAAGCCGCTTTGAGGCCAAGATCTATCACTAAGGCAGAGACCGACGTGCAAGCGAAGCCATGCCACTCAAGTCCCCGATTTCTTCTTTCCAACGAGCAAACCTTTGAAGAGGCTATGCATAGTGTATATAATCCATTTAGTGTGATTATAGGTTGCGTGCATATTCATAATTGATTCAAAACAACATACAACTCGCGTCCCTCGCTTGCCCGTTCGTCCAACTTAGCTCGTTTTTTGTTAAACCATAGGCCTAGAGGTGCTCATTTTAATATTTTGTAGATTCTGTTTATTTTGCAAAAAATGAATGATTGGAAAATATTTTTTTAAAATGGTCGCTTGTATTGCATACAAAAAAGAATGAATGGAAAATATTTTCGTCATCCATAGAAATGTTCAAGCACAAAATATTGCCGATGACGAAATATTTTTCATTGACCGATTATTTCAAGTGTTACAAGCGACTATCTTTAGAAAAATCATTTCCGATCATTCATCTCCGTGAAACAAACGAAGCTATAAAATAAATAAATAAAAAAACAAATGGACTTCAAATCTAAATCATGCATGTGTTCGAGGAAAACACCACCAACAATATATGATGATGTTCATTGTCCTCGAGTCCACACTATGAATAGGTTGAGCTATAGAAAAGGGATGGACAATAAAGTCGAAGAAAGCTAATTAGTAATGCTAGTGAATTAATTTAGTGTCAATAATTTGGCTCGACGCATAGCTGGCTAGACAGGGATTTAGTATTTTATCAAAAAAGCGACTCCTTTTTCTGCTAGCCTTTTTTCATTAACATTAACAATATGAAAGAGAGGCTTCTTAGAAGAAGCTTAGTAGGTGAAGAAAAGTGTAGCCGAAAGGAGCGCAATTGGCTCTCGATACCACACGTAGTAAGCAAAGCACAAGTGACTAGAGATTAGCGAATAGCTTTAATCGACGAAAGCCACTGGTGAAGTGGAGTTGCATGTTTATGTCCATAGGAGTGGCAGTGATGGATGAAGAACGCAAGGAAAGGATAGAATAGCCTGCAACGAGGGCATTCGGTGGGGGAGAGTCTCAAGGTCCGATTTCTACCTTATCAACTAGACAGAAAAGCGGAGGCCTATGGCATCATGGCAAAGCGCGAGAGATGCTGAAGGCTTCACATTACTAGATCGTGGGAGCAACGTGAAGGTGTATTTTCTAGGAACTAGGGATGGGATGATTATCGTCCCTTAGAATTTCTATAGGCAGTATTGGTCTCCCGTATGCAAGTTGGTCTGGAGCTCATGCTCTCTACTGAGGATAGCTACGATAGGTTGAATTTAGTTGTTGTGCTGAAATGATCAGTATATCTTACTCGAAGAACTCGATGCTAGAGTTAATTGAGCGTGGTACGATCGGTAATGATGGCGCGATTCACCAAGGCACGATTAATCGAGAGAAGGTTGACCTGATGGTCCGGCTTATCGGGCAGCGCATGGGCTTGTCCTAAAGTTTTCGCCCGTGACATGTGCACATGACCAAGATGGTCGAAAGAAATGTTATGCGATTTTGGATCGGTAGTGGGATTAATCCATGTCAAACCCTTTGCCGTTAGTCCAAACTCTTTCTAACCATAACACGTGAGAATTCGAAATTCACCGAGTCTGTTTGGTTAGGATTATTCAATTTTACAAATCGAGCTTTCGATAAGGGACACATGTTAACGCGAAAGTAATGGTAACACCAGCTAAATAACTTACCGTTTCCTAAATCAAACATTGGAATAGCTTAATAAGGAAGTATTTGGTCATGCAACAATTATTGAATCTGCGGGTCAAGGATCAGCTGGAAATTTCTGCAAGATAAAGAGAGGCAGGGCCTCTGGGTCTGGGGCTTGGCCAATGGCGCGAAGCCTTCTACTGCTTAGAGCGCCAAAAACGCAGCATTCGTTGGCCATTGGAGCCGAGCGGCGGTGGGCCCCGCTGTTACCACCATTGTCCATCTTTCACCACATAGGAAAGTGCCACGAAGCTCGCTTTAATTTCAATCGCCCCATCTCCAATCCATTAGACCACTAGTCCCTGGGGATTTGAAGTGAGAGAGAGAGAGGGATCATTCCGTTCTTCTTGCTTCTGGGTTAAGCAACAGATACCAGTGGGGATGGCGAGGGCGGCGAGGGCGGCGGTGTCGGCGGTGGTCCTCGTCCTGCTCAGCCTCAACGCGAGGTGGGTCGGAGCTCAGGTGCACCACGTGGTCGGCGGCGACCGCGGCTGGGACGCCTCGAACGCCGTCGGTTCCTGGTCCTCCGGCAGGGTCTTCCGTGTCGGAGACAAGATCTGTACGTAACCCTCAAGCCTCCCTTCTTCTTCTCCGTTTACTCTTTCCAGAATCCGGCACAGAAAAGGTTACTAAAGATAGCCAAAAATATAGTGCAAATGGTGCAAAGCAGTCACAATCACAAAGCGCTCGTTCACGTGTAGGCATTTCTTCCGTTCTTCTTTACTGCATTCTGCTGACTTTCTGCCTCACTGTGCCCATAGTGGAATGTGGGTGTTAGGTGGGAGGTTTCAGTTAGCAAATCTCTCGTCTTTTCTGGTTCAATCAGAAGAACACGAGCAGGTTTAGACCCACCATCTGCAACTGCAGACCGCTTATCTATGAATGTTTGCTCTGTTTTCTGACTCTCCTGGGAACGATTATACTATTCCTCGATTATTCAAGTACCTTTTTATCTTGTTAAGCTACTGAAGATAAAGCCGCTATGGGGTCTTGGTGTTGGGGTTCGCTTCTTTACTGGGGTAGATGGATGATGTTATAAAAATATCTGGGTTATCTGGGCAGGGTTCGCCTACTCGGCGGCGCAGGAGAGCATCGTGGAGGTCGTGAGCCGGGACGAGTACGAGTCGTGCGACGTGAGCAACCCGATCAGAATGTACACCGGCGGCATCGACTGCGTCCCCCTGGAGGAGCAAGGCGTCCGTTACTTCGCGAGCAACAGGGAGGAAAGCTGCAAGGGCGGCCTGAAGCTCCACGTGGAGGTCCAGCCGCGGCCAGCCCCTGATGTCCCCAAGATATCCACCTCCGAGGAGGCCGTGCTGGCCGCCGCCGCCGACGCGCCAGCGACGCCGTCCGCGGCCGACCGCATCAGCGGGCTCGCCGCGCTCGTGTCAGCTGGGTTGTGGCTCTTTGTCTTAGGGCTATTTTAGTTTCTTGAGAAGGATGTTTTGTCCGGCCCAAAATAATCTTATCGAGTGGACTGAATCATGTAAGGCCAGCCTAAAGATCTGGACCCTTTTTTTGGTTTTCTGGGTTTTTCAGCTTGTGAAGGTCATTGGGACAATCATGTTTTTTCTTCTTTTTATGTTTCAATGGTGTAGTTTTTGGTAACATCATAAGTACCTTAGTATTCTTATAGTGATACATGGTATACAAAGACTCTTTCACTAATTAGGCAAGGCGGGCACGGCACAATTTGCCGGTTTCGAGAGATTTTATCCGATTCAATTTACAACTTTGCGTGCAAGTCTCACACCGAGCGATGAGAAGCTTGGCGAGCTAGTTTCAAGTGAATCACATTAATAGTGAACGCATAAATCCATGACGAACTTGGGAGGGTTCCATCGTAATATATATCATGTAGATCTTGTATGTAGTCAAGTATTTTTGTCTAAGGTTGTTAGTTTTTTTTTTATAAAGAATATTGCTACATTGGTAAAATTATTTTTTAAAAAAGTCCTAAATATATTGTAATTGTGCTAATTCAATTTCAATTTTTTTGACCAATTGAGTCCTAAATCCTTTTGCAATTATGTCAATTCAGTCTATTTGGCCGGCCGGCGCGAGTGGCCGACGACATCAAAATAAAAAGAACAAAAAAAATTAAAAATTCAAAAAACATTGACATATTATTAAGAATTTGTCACCTCATCGTCGGTTGATCAAATGGACTGGATTGACACAATTGTAAAAGGTTTAAAATTCAATTGACCAAAAAAAAATTAGGATTAAATCGGCATAATTACAATAGGTTTATTTATTTATTTATTATTATTGTAATTTTCCCTTCCAACGTAGTTGCTATGTTTTTCGTTTTAGGCTTACAATTAGGCCATTCACTGAAGCATCCTCGTCAAGCAAATGGGAATTGGGACTTGTCCACCAGTCGAACTTGGATGCAACCTATTTAGCTACTACACTTTGTCCTTGGACAGGAGCTGTCCTGTCTTAACTCAGGCCAGTTATGCCACTCGAATATTCTTTCTCGAGCGGCTGAAAGCACCAAGATTGGTTATGGCACTAACGTGAACCCGCTGCTGAACTTTACTTCCATTGATGATGTTTTCGCTGCATGACGCTCTATGCTCCATCTAACACTCCATAGTCAGCTTGTTGGGTCCTAATGTCTTTTATTTCTATTTTTTTTGCTAAACCAAATGTACAGTTATCACAAAGAGGAACTAGAGCCTACATTAAAATCATAAATCAGAGAAGACTCAACTAACGCCCTTTTTTTTTTTGGTTAACTCGAGATGAGAGATTATTGAAAAAAACCAGAAAATGCAGTTTTTATACGATGAAAAGTAATTTGCGAGCTCATGAACAACATTATTAGATTTACCGTTCTCCTTCAAACTGCATCCAATGTTATTGTTAAGTGGGAAGCGAGGGTTCGAGACGAAAGGATGAATACTCCTAGGGCAAAGGCCCTTGTGCTGAACAATATCAATTTATGACCTTGTAATCACTTTGAAAAATCGCTTTGCGGATGTCAAGGGACTAAGCAGCTTTGCAAGCAAGAAGATAAGCTGTAGCTTTCGCTTCCATTGCCGAGTTTCACCTTCCTTATCTTGTCCATGCTTGGACAGCCGAGTCTCTAGCTGATACTGCGGTAATACACATGGTCCTTCAATTATCCTTACACGAACTATCCACTTCAAACCTCAACTCTTGATTAGATGAAGAAATTTGGGAGTTTGTCCTTGCCATAAGAGAATTTGCTTTCTCACTTAGCTCAGCTTTGTCCCTTGATACAGCACATGTAACTTTGAATTCCTATAATGCCACATTCTAAAACAAAGATTTCTTGCATAAAGAGTGAAGAGTTTGCAATCCAAATCCATATTCTGTGCTATCTTTTCTTGCTCAAGAAAGTCGTTCATTATCTTCTTCCGCGAGCTAAAGTCTGAAGCAAATGGGTTGACACTCCATGGGCTCTTTCTCCACAAAATATGGGCAAAAGGGCATGTTATGAACAAATGTATTGAATTTTTGATAGAACTGGCTAGAAGGGTCTAGGATATAAAGCAATTGAAATAAATTAGCTTTACAAGGTAAGAAATTGGCTGCTATCCTCCACAACATCATTTTGTTATGCCTGTGAGCTCTATTTCAAGATTTTGTTTCGAATCTCGAAGTCGTCGCCATTTTCTGTTCTCAACTTGATGAGTTTGTTAGTAGATTTAACCGAATACATTACATTAGTAGATAACTGCTAACATGAATTTGAAGAATTACTTGTACTGAGGTTGGGCCAAATGTTTGAGTTAGACCAATTACATCCTAAGTTTTTTGTCCTTGGAATCAATAAGCTTTCTATCTTTTTTCTCTTGAAAATAGAGTATGGATCAAAAGGAAGGTAAATGAGTTGAGATGTTAGAAATCAAAGGGTGATTTCCAACTTTAATCAACTTTACATCCCTTATCCGACACAGAATTTTCAGCTTCTTGAGTATTTCTCTGGCATTCATGATTGCCTTCCATAATTGAGAGGTTGATGGCTTGACCTTGTGATTCCAAAAATTTGAGCTCCGAAAATATTTACTTTCAAGGGCTTGAACGCATGACCTATCTTAGACCATTCCCACACCGAGCTTGAGGAGCAAAGCATTGTTGAAATCCATCCATGTCTCCATTCTTCCTGGTTTCAAACGACCTTCCATGTCGTGCTGGACCGAAGAAGAAGACTGAGGTGTCTGGGATTGACGGGACAAGGCCTGGGCGCTGCCGTATCACGCTTTAATCACCGCTCGAACAATCATCCGCTAAATTCGCGGGACCCGCCTAGTCGTGCAAATCCTGCGTTGTCCGAAAATCCCAATCCCACTACTCTAGTAAATTTAAACTTAAAAGAATTAAATAAAAAATAAAACAAACAGAGAATTTTGCTTTAGCTGTGGTAATCTCACCACGTGTGTCACGTCCGGGCCGTTGGTCCCAGCTACCCCCACCAGCCCCCCTGCTTCTCCCTATTATTCTTCTAGCCTCCTGCCTATAGAAAACCCGATTGCAACGCAGTAGAATCTAATTTATGCAAGGATTAATACCTTTTAAAAATCGCTTTGCGGATGTCAAGGGACCAAGCAGCTTTGCAGGCAAGAACATAAGCTGCAGCTTCCGCGTACATCGCCGAGTTTCACCTTCCTTGTCTTGTCCATGCTTAGACAGTCGAGTCTCTAGCTGATGCTGTAATAATACCCGTGGTCCTTCTATTACCCTTTCACCAACCATCCACGTTAAACTTCAACTCTTGATTAGACGAAAAATTTTGGGAGTCTGTCCTTGCCACAAGAGAATATGCTTTCTCACTTAGCTCAACTTTGTCCCCTGATTTAGAGCATGTAACTTTGCATTCCTATAACACCACGTTCTAAAATAAAGATTTCCTGCATAGAGAGTGAGGGGTTTGCAATCCAAATTTTTTTTTTTGTGCTATCTTTTCTTTCTTAAGAAAGTCGTTCACCATCTTCTTCGGCGAGCTAAAGTTTGAAGCAAATGGGTCGACACCCCATGAGCTCTTTCTCCACAAAATATGGGCAAAAGGGCATGTTGTGAACAAATGTGTCGAATTTTCCATTGAACTAGCTAGAAGGATCTATGATATAAAGCAATTGAAACAAATTAGCTCTCCAACTAGAAAAAAAAAAAAAGAATTAGCTCGACAAGGTAAGACATTAGCTGTTATCCTCCAAAACATCATTTGTTCCGCTTGTGAGCTCTATTTCAAGATTTTATTCTGAATTTCAAAGTTGTTGCTATTTTCTGTTCTTGACTTGATGAGTTTATAAGCAGATTTAACCGAAAATATTATAGGGTTAATATCACGAAAAACCAAACTGGTTGCCTGTGACAAATTTACCCAAACTATTTTTTTAACCACGAAAAACCCTAAACTGGTACACCCGTGACAAATTTACCCCAAACTGATATATTTGCGAACAAATTTACCCTCCGTTAATTTTCGTTAAATTTAACGTTAAATTACTTAGTTGGATGGCATGTGGCACTTCACGAGTATATCGGTTTAGGATTTTAACCTGTTTACCACAGTTTATCAATTTAGGGTTTTCATGGTACTGATCCAATTTAATAAAGGGTAAATTGATAGGTATAATAGTTTGGGGTTTTCGTGGTAAAAAAATTAGTTTGGGGTAAATTTGTCACAAATGTACCAGTTGGGGGTTTTTTTTGTCAAAAAAATAGTTTATGATAAATTTGTCACGGGTGTACCAGTTTGGGGTTTTTCGTGGTCAAAAAAAATAGTTTAGGGTAAATTTGTCACGGGCGTACCAGTTTGGGTTTTTCGTGGTATTAACCCAATATTATATCAGTAGATAGCTGCTAAATTGGTTTGTCTGCCCCAATGGAGTTTGGAACATGAATTTGAAGAATTACTTGGACTGAGGTTGGGCGAAACGTCAGAGTTAGACCGGTTACATCCTAAGTTTTTGTCCTCGGAATAAAGAAGCTTTCTATCTTTTCTCTTGAAAATAGAGAATGGATCAAAAGGATGTAAATGAGTTGAGACGGTAGGAGTCAAAGGGTGATTGCCAACTTTAATCAAATTTACATCCCTAATCTGATACAGAATTTTCAATTTCTTGAGTATTCTCTCGCATTCATGATTGCCTTCCATAATTGAGAGGATGATGCCTTGATCTCGTGATTCCAAAAAATTGAGCTCCGAAGATGTTTCCCTTCAAGGACTTGAACGCATGACCTATCTCAGATCATCCCCCCACCCAGCACGAGGAGCAAAGCATTGTTGAAATCCATGGCCCGCCGATAATCCATCCTAATCTTGGATTTAAACAGAGAATCCCAATATTAGGTGTGTAGTATTTGCTTTTTCTGTCAACACACCCCGCTAGAATTTTTCTTATAGAGGTGTCTGTTGACACCTGATTTTTAGCCATTCTATTTTAAAAAAATCCTAAAAAATCCATACAAAATCGAAAAATTACAAAAATGGTTCTGGAGGCCTCCGCCCAGCCCAGGGCCCATTTCCAATAAAAATAATTTTTTGAATTTTGAGTTTTTTTAATATTTTTCGAAAAATAGAAAAAAGGAGGAAAATTTGGGAAAAAATAGCATTTGAGGCCGCAAAAATACGAAAAGATAGCCCATATTTTTATTTTAATTCCCTTTTCATGTTGGTCTCTCGAAAAAAGAAAAGCGAAAATCGGGACTATGTGTTTCTTCTTTAACCATAACCCCCGAATTTGCCAAAAAATACATTTTCAGCTTTTAGATTTTGATTTTTTTTATTTTAGGTCAAGGACATCATTACCCAAGCCCCTGATTTTTTTTCTCGTCCGAAAAGCCCCCGATTTGCTCAATCTCAATTAATGGCCCATTTCCGCATTTCTATTTTCTTTTTCCCCGATTTCGCTCTAAAAAATGAAATTAATCCAACTCCGAGGGTACCCATGAAAACTCAAGCCCGTTATCCTATAGTTTTCGCCATTCCGAATCCATTGGTGGGTCCAGTTTGGCTTGATTTGGCCGTTTGGAGTTCGAACATTGGAATTTCATTTTTGAGCAAACCTAATTTGGAGTTTTCGTACAATTCGTGGGTAAAATTTGGGCGAAACCACATTTTTACAAGTAACTCGAGATGGGCAAGCCGATTTCGAACTCAATTTTGTGAAAAAACGCCGTTTGCTAGCTCAATTTAAGAGGTGGAGCTCGGTCAAAAAAAAAAAAAAGAAAAGAAAAGAAAAGAGAAACCAGCGTGAATGAATGATGCAGAACGCAAAAGCAAAATAATTCAAGTATTCCAGGCTTCGTTCTGTGCTGGCTTAGGACTCTCCCAGAACCCATTTCTTTTCTCGATGATGGGGTGTGACAAGGAGCAGGGCTCATGGGCGTTGCAGAAACGGCAGGGGCGCTACAGGTCTTGGAGTGCGCGGCACATGGAGGAGGACGTGTTCCTTCGCGGAGGAAGCCGACTGAAAAGGAGAACTCACAGAGCGGGCACGCGCAGGAGCGCAAGAAAAAAGGTGTCGGAGGGGAATCTGGGGAAAGGAGGACAGCGCACAAATAGCAGAGAGTGATCGAGAGAGAGGGGCGGAGAAGAAAGAAAAATAGGGTGGTACCCGAAAAAATAGAAAAAACAGAGCACAACGGACCGAAAGAGGAGGAAGGAAAACAGAGAGGTTTGGAGCGGTTCCGAGCCCGGCGAAGTACCAAAACCACCCACGAGCATCCTTGGAGCATCACCTGAGCCACGCCGGTCACCGTCGTTGCCTCTTCCTTCCCGAACAGGTTCAACCCGAATCCCCTGTTTTCGTCGGTTTTTGCTCGGTTTGGCTCCGTTCGACTTTCGGGTCAAACGGAGCCAAACGGATCTCTATAAGACTTCACTTTCGTGTCTATTTGATTCCATTTGAGTGAGCGATTTCGTGCTTGTTTCGCTCGCTCGAACGGCCTGGTTTTGCTTTTTTTTTACATTGCATGCTACATGTTCGACGAAATGCACCGGGTAGTCCGAAACGGCTACTTTGAGCCCGCTTTGCGTGCGTTTCACAAGTGATTTTAGGTTCAAATCTATTTTGAAGTGTGCGTTATACGCATGTAGATCTTTGTGTTGATGTGTCGCACGGCCCTTAGTTATGAACCGAGTTGTGAGATATGCCCTCTCGAAGTTGCTTGGTTGGTTGGCTTAAACTGAAAAAATTTGTGCCAAGTGTTGGAAGCAGTTCAAACAGTCCGGTTTGCACTCGGTTTTCACCATCTTCCTGTGATTATTTTTCACTTATTTGGCCTTCTTGTATTCCCTGCATGTAGTAGAATGCGTTGGTATGCTCTGTTTTCTCTGGATTCAATTTATGCATGGAGTTACGGTGTCGGGAATACCCCATGTTAGCCTGATTTGTGCTCTGATTGAGTCTGAAGCAGTTTCAAACCCCCGACTTTCAGGGTGGCTTTCTTTCTCATCTTTCGTGTTTTGAGGGTCGTTTCTGGTTTGATCTTGTTCATCATGTACAGCTCTTCGTATGGTATGTTGCTTGCCCGTAATTCCAACCGAGGTGTGAGATACGACCCTTTGAAGTTCCGTGGTCAGTCTGTTTTGAGATGAAAATTTTTTCTATAGGGTCGGGGGGATTGGTTCAACTAGCTGTTTTGTCGATACCATTGCGATATGCTCGTTACCATTTCTTTTTCGAAACCGTTGGTCATTTCGTGAAACCTGGACACTACCTCGTTTCTGCATGTGTGATGAATTCTTT
>JAGVVM010018830.1:0-19307 GCA_019149425.1 Psidium friedrichsthalianum | reverse complement strand
TTTCAATAAGTGGGGTCTGGTTAAAACTGAAAAAATAACTTTGTCTAGTGTGCGAAGCAGTTCCAAACAGTCGGTTGCACTCGGTTTTACCATTCTTCCTGTGATTATTTTTCACTTATTGGCTTCTTGTATTCCCGGCATGTAGTAGAATGCGTTGGTAGCTCTGTTTTTCCGGATTCAATTTATGCATGGGAGTTACGGTTCGGGAATTCCCCCATGTTAGCCTGATTTCGTGCTCTGATTGAGTCTGAAGCAGTTCCAAACCCCCGAATTTCAGGTGCTTTCTTTCTCAATCTTCGTGTTTTGAGGGTCGTTCTGGTTTGATCTGTCATCATGATAGCTCTTCGTATGGTATGTTGCTTGGCCCGCTTATTCCAACCGAGGTGTGAGATACGACCCTTTGAAGTTCCGTGGTCAGTCTGTTTTTGAGATGAAAACTTTTTTCTAAGTGCGGGATGGTTCAACTAGCTGTTTTGTCGATACCATGCGATGTGCTCGCTTAACCATTTTTCGAACCGTTGGTCATTCTTGAAACCGGACATACCTAGTTTATGCAGGTGTGATTATTTTTTCGAAATCGATTGGTATACGAAGATAATCACCCTTGAACATGCCTCGGTGAACTGCCACAAGTGAGGGGTCGGAATTTGGCTAAGTGTTGGCTTTCCAACTAGCTGTCTTGTCGATACCATTGCGATGTGCTCGCTTAACCATTTTTCGAACCGTTGGTCATTCTTGAAACCTGGTCATACCTAGTTCATGATGTGTGATTATTCTTTCGAAATCTGATGGTATACGAAGATAATCACCTTGAACATGCCTCGGTGAACTGCAAAGTGAGGGTCTGGAATTTGGCTAAGTGTTGGCTTTCCAACTAGTGTTTTGTCGATACCATTGCGATGTGCTCGCTTAAAATTTTCGAACCGTTGGTCATTTTCGAAACCGGTCACACCTAGTTTCATGCGGTATGATTTCTTTTCTCTGATTGTATTTGTACACTAAGATAATCGCGTGAAAAACCCCCTCGCGGTTGACTCCCTTTTTAACAAAAAACTTTCCGAAATGGACCGAAATCACGTCTTCAAGCGAGGTTTTTCATCACATCTTCAATTAAATCATCATTGGTCATGCTCAGTTTGCTCGATATCTCTTTCCCAAAAAAAGAAAAATAAAAAAAATAATAAAAAATAATAAAAAAAAAAAAAATAAAAAAAAATGGAAAATTTTCGAAAATTCCTTTTATTGCATATTTACATTAACTAGACTCAAGTTCACCATGGAGCGTGACCGATGTCCATTCCGGTCTTATTTGTTGTACACCCGATCATGTCTCGGGTTTAATATTGGGATTGTAAATACCCGACGAGTTGCGGGTTTTTCTTTATTATTTTAGCGTAGCTTTATTATTGTCCTCGTCGTTTTTTCATTCGCTTTATTTCCTTTGAATGTATTGATTGCTTTTTTAGGATTGCATATTTAGAAAATGCCATGAAATGAACACCTACAAGAACATTTGCATGAACGCTTAGTGACTGACAAAAAACATGATTAGGAGTCAGGATTGATACAAACCTCGCGTGCTCACAAGTTAGGTAATAATCAACCCGAACGGTAAACGAAGGGACTCTAGTTTAAACTAGGGTAACCAAATCCCCGGCTCTAGAATCTCTGGTTGCGTAGGATCGAGTGACTCCTCCCAATCACTCGATGAGGTATCCGGTCTACCTCCCAAAAAGACCGGTGGTGCGACTTCAATTGCATGCACACATTAGCACATGCCACCCGACCACACCAAGGTCGAAAACGACAATTCCCGTCGCGATTTGGTATGGGCCTGGGAGGGCCCGCTCTCTCGAGCCACAACCCTCGAAGTCTCTTTCGACTATCGACTAGCTCGCCACCCTCGATCACCAACGAAATCGGTCGCGACAGCGGACCCAGATCAGCAACGTTTGAGATCATGAATAGTAACCACTAGTGATTAGTGATTTGGGGCAAAAAAAAATTCGTTTAACCCTAAATGGTCAACCTACTTTCCGAAAACGTTGAAAGCCTAGCCAATTTTGCTTTTTTCCAAAATTTTCCAAAATAATTTCACCAAACCACCTAACTTTTTCTCATGGACTTGGGCCTAGTCCTTTGAAAAAGCTAAATCAAACACACGGGCTGACTTTTTGAGAAGCCCGTTCCAACGCGCTCATGGCCCAACTGGCCTGCCGCGATAGTGGGAATTCTCCCGTCCCTAGTCAAAGACTTGGTTTGGATGCTGGATTGACTCCACGGGGAGCGATACGAACGTCAATGATATCATCATGACCTCTCTTTTCATACTGCTTTGACACCTAAATTTTGATTTTTCTTTTTTTCATTTATATTGCACAAAAATGAGAATTTATTATCATAAAAAATATTTACTCATCATTTGCATATTTATTTTATTCATGCATTACATTTGGATTGATTTGGACCAGCAGATTGAGCTTAAGTCAAAGAGTTCTAAACCCATTAAAACTCTTCAATATTCTGAAAAGTAGAGTTTAAGCAATTAAACTCTTAGATTTAGAATTTCTAATCTAACGGCTCTAATTTAATCCTACCTTAGCTAAGTTTAATCGTACGATCCCTAATGAATCCTGCTAGGGCTAGAATTGATCTAACTCTATAAATACTAGCCTAAGCTTAGGGTTCAAGGGAACGCGATTCAAAAAATTCTTAGAGAGAAAACAACGTGAAAGTGGTGAGAGAGGGAGAAAAAATTTCTTCACAATTTTGGAGATCCCCTCAAGGTTGTTTCATATTGTTGGTGAGAATTTTATGCCCAACTAGGAGATCTTTCATCTGATTCATGGTGCAACATCAGCCAAGCGTCTTTGCTTATCCAGTCTTGAAGCCTCCCTATTTGGCGTCATCCTCCACCAGTTAGGGTCCAATTCGGCCCCTGCTCAAGCCGAATTACTGCAACAATTCATCAGTTAATCTCTTGCTGCTCGTGTGTCAACAACTTGCTGCTCAATACCTCATCATTTGGCTGTGAATCGAGCTCAAAACGTGCAACTTTGGACAAAATTTCTAGATGGCACGTGCGTTGGAATTTGGCTGGAAAAAGGTAAAATTTCTGAATTTTTTTATTGCAATTCGTGCTTGTTTTACTTGGAAAACATGCAAGTATGTTATATCCTTTTGACGAGCATATTCGATTTGCAATTAAAGTGAAAATTTAATCCTTTTCCTAAGTTGTGCCAAGAACAAAAAATTGAGTTCCTTTACTAACAATTTCTTTTTTTTTTTTTCAGATTTAATTCGTTTGATCATGAAATTGCTCAGATAATCTTGAGGATTGATGTAATTTGATTGAAAAAAATTTTCTCCAAGTTAAAAACTTGTTGGGCATTTTTCTAAGATTAAATTGGATTAGTTGAAAAAAAAAAAGAAAAGGAATTTTTGTGAACCAAAGATTGATTTTCTGCACACGTGTCACCTTTGTTGAATTCGTGCGTCCATGAATGAGTCTTGCTTCAAATTTTATCTCATAAGTGGTTTGAGTTGTCTTATCTTGTGATTTTATTGATGTTATCTCTATACTTGGATTGGGGTTATTAAATTAAACTCATCTAATCTTTGAGAAAATTTGAATTGGATAATGTCGGGACTTGTTACGGATAATTCTTGCTTTGAATGTTTATCTTTAGTATGTGAGTTGATTGGAATATTATCTGGTAGATATCTTATCTCTTGTAATACTATTTGAAGTTATTGATTAAAAATAGATAAGATTCGATGAAATGTTTATCCAATTTTTTGAGAATTATCTAAAAACACTTTGCAAATCCTTAAAGATAGTTTTCTCAAAAAATTAAATCGATCTTTGGATTGGGAAAGTGGACCCCACTTGAGCATTTTCGGTCACTCCTCCTATTTTTCTAAAAAAAATAAATAAATTGCTCACGTTTGCTTTTTATTTTTTGTCATGTTTATTTGATTGCTTGATTATTATAAAGTTTGCACATCTTTAAACAAACATGCCCATAATATATGCTCCCTTTGTGCCTAGACCCTTCGAAAAAAAATTGCATGCCTTAGCCATGATCTTGTGGAATGGGACAGCAATTTAATAGAGAATTTCGTGTTCTACCTTGGTAAACAAGAGATGATGTCATTCTATATAATTATCCGCATACTGGCTCGAATCTCCGAGGACGTAGCGGGTAAAATTTTTCTTTAGCCCAGATCTTTGGGAATGAGTGAATTTATCCCAAAAAAATCAAAATTAAAAGGTATATTATGGGAATTTTTGTTTATTTTTGTTCATCCTTTGCTTTAATTTAATTCAAGTAAATTTTATGATTTTTAAACATGTCAAGAACTTATTCTATGTTATAAATAAACATCTAATATAAGTTAAGACTTGGGGGAAATCATTTTCTTAATTAAAATTGGATGTTACACATTTAGAGCATGTTTTCGCCATAACCACTCTTAAATTCGAAAAAAAAAAAAAAGTCATTTCCATATCATGTAGTTTAGATCATACTTTGCCATGTCATTAACCATGCATATACCATGTCATATAGTTTGGTTGCATTGCATCCTTTAAAAAAATCAAAAAATAGCCATCTTCATTCACATCATCAATCATATGGATTTTTCTTGAAATATGGTACAAAAGGGCATTAATTTTTCAAATTAGTGTAATCAAGTCTCTGGACTCATTTTCTTTGGTTCGCAGAAATAAATTAATTCTCCCGTTAATTTATTTAGATTTCTAATCGACTACCAAGAATGATTAGTAGTGGCTCCAAATTGAATAAACTTGCATGAAAAGAACTTAAGTTACGATTCGGTAGAACTTGGAAGAATCCGAATTAGGTTTGTCAATTTAACCTGATAATCCGTTAGCCTTTGAATGATTTTTTTAGAGGTCGTGACAATTGCTAGGGATGCTTAACGCCATTTTGCCAAACTAGCGTTACCTGCGCTTTCGTGTCGCTAATTGGGGGAACATGGTGGGTTCCAAGGTCCACCCAATAACCAACAAATACATTTTTTTTTTCATTTTTAGTCAAGCAAAATGAAAGTTAAAGCAATGACAAAAATTTTCACATGCCAATAGCAAAAATCCATAAATGCTAAACACGTAAAATAGCATAACCAATAAAAAGTTTAAAACAAGTAACATAAAACATGAACCGTCAGCTTCACTTCTCATTCATCCATAAAAGATTGCTCTAAATTCTAATAACAAAATAAATAACAAAAGAATTACCCGTGGGCAGTTCTGTAGTATCCGGTCCAGTTCTACGTTCTTTGATATAGGTCCCAAAAAATTTGGGACCGCGAACCGGATTAATTTTCCCCATTGAAACTTGAAACCGGACCACCTGAAACCAGACCAGTTCCCATGATCGGTTCGGTTCGATTTTCAATTCTATTCGGGACCCATACTCACCCCTACTCCCTAAGTATTAGGAGTAAGACGTATGTAATTTTCGTGTGAATACTTGCATCTCAACCTGAATTGTTATAGCCATGTCCAGTCTCGACATACTACCGTTGTGTCAAGGCCGATCCAAAGAGGTCGACCCTAGATAGCCGCAACTGAGGCCTCGAAGCCCCTAACGTTGTTTTGGGCTTCGGCAACGTCGGATGGAGGTTGGTTATGAGCTCACCGCGGAGCCCAAAGCCCTGAGCTAGTACAGGACACATCAAGAAACATTCAAATACTCGCACTAAATGAGGTGCGGTTTTTTTTATTTTTGTTGGGTGTTAGAAACAAGTGTTCACAAGCATAAATAACCAATGACCAATAAAAAAGATGACCAAGCTTTAAATCTATTGCATCTGTACCGATTCAATCATATAAACCTTTTGATTAGGTCAATTAGTCCTCAACATTTCATATTAGTATCAATTCCATCCATCCGGCCAATTTAGACCGAAAATCTCCATCGTGGATGTAGGTGATCCTATGTGATACAATCAACGTTTACTTAGACACTGTTCAATAATTTTTTTCCTCATCTTTCATTCCGACCATATGGCCATGGCCTGCAATAACCCCTCACTAGATTTGACAAGGACAAACCTCGCCCTTGCCGAGCCTCCTTGACGCCGAGACCAACCTTGCCGAGCGAGGATCAGCCACATCGAATATAAATAAGGGCCCCTTGCCGCACTCGCCTTCGCCCAAGCGAGGCTAACCCTTGCTAGTCACGGGCAAAAGAAAAGGAAAAGAAAAAAATAAAAAAATAAAAATTCTAATAAAAAATTATTGCTAGCAGTGATAATCATATCACGTAAGACGATCGTCATCCACGTCAATAATTTTCAACCTAAATTAGCCGAACAGACTAAATTAATATCAATATGAAAAAATTTAGGTCTCAAATTAACGTATTTAAAAAATTTATGACTGAATTGATATTAATGCAATAATCTTAGATTATTTTTTACTATTTTCCTGTATTTCTCTTTATAAAAAATTTCGAGCATGTTTCCTTCTTCTTCTTTTTTTTTTTGGGTCACAAGGGATGCTCAATCAATAGCGATGTCGGATAACTTTCGCCTCGTGCATAAAAGGCGTTTCGAGTTAAACATGAAGCTGCCAAAACAAACGCTTGGATCACATTCATAAATCTAACATAGAATTACATATACAATGCTAGGTTCGCTGCCTATTCGTCCACCATCAAGACGTGTACTACGTAACGCTTCATCTATATATGTAGCCTAAGTGGTACCACCAACTACCATGAATCATAAAAAGGGGATGATCTGATCAAAACCAACCAAAAATGAATACAAAACGTTGCCCCACACCATTTTTACAGCAACTCAACTCGAGAGCCGCAAAGAGCAATGGACAGATCCAAATTTACGCTGCTTTTGTCCGAGTACGAACCCGAGCAGTCCCTGGACCGCGAGCACGATGAGAAGGCCTCGCTGATCTCGCTGGCCGAAGAAGAACCGTGGCTTCTGTGAATGGCATGACATTGCAGCGAGAGCGAGAGCGACAGTCCACAACCTTCGGACTCTCCGTATTCTTCCAAAGGGAAGCTTCTCCAGTCTGTGAGCTTGAACCCTTTTCGGGGCATCTGCGTTCGATCTCGAAGCTTTGCACTCTGCATGAGGCAAGGAAAAATTTTCTCAGTTAAGTCATACTTTCGACATGCAGTTTAGTCAGACCAAGTAAACTGCATTTGCACATTTTCAATTTTCAACGTGAATTTTCAATGTCATAAATGTCGAACTTCATGTGCCACTTTACAAAGAGATGACTATACAGAGGAGAAACCCACGATGGTGTTCAATGGCCTATTGAGCCACAATGCAAATGCAGATCTTGTTGTGTGAAAATTCCCCAAATTATCCTACTCCGAATCCTCAAGTAATAGTGAGGACAATGGAACGGAACTCATTCAGACAATTACGACGAGGAATGGACTACATAAGCGAAATGGCAAAGCCCTAGAGAGCTTCTATGATGAATTCTGCCTGTAACTGGTGCCGAGACCGGCATAGCAATGATGCAGATCTGGTCCCTGATGGGATATAAAACTTTAACGGAGCCACGGAAAAAAAAAGCAAGGCACTAGCAGCGAACATGCATATGGCGCATACAAATGTACTCAATCGTGATGGAAGATGTGTCTAGTTCTTCTTGCTTGGACAATTCAAGCACAACTAAGAATACGCCGCCAGAAGTTCCAAAAATTCCGGGACAGCGTACCAGCGGCATGGTGGGAAAAAGGTTAATGAAACAAGAAAAATGGACATTATACAATCAGCCTGTACACAGAAAGTAATCACTTCAACAAATGTTTTCGCTCGAAAGTTCATTGGGTGCGGTACGATAAATTCGAGAGAATAATGGCAGTGGGAATGCGACAAAAGATAATATATATCCATATAGCATGTGAACATCAATTTATGAACCTTTTTTTTTTTAAATGGGTCATCAGAGTTTGGATCCTACAGGAGTACTCAGATTCACATACTTAGTATTCTATTCTCAAGTCAGAGCCAAAGGGAAAATAGGAAAGAACAGAAAGAGCCTCTCAGGCTACACTGGAGGTTCTGATCCACCCCCTTCTTACACGAGTAGCCATGCAGCAGGGAAGAGAAAAACATTGTTGGACCATCCGACGTGCGACGCAGGTTGACTCGTTGCCCCCATGAAAACACCAGACGAGAAGAAAGAAACCCGAAAGAGAGAGATGGAGACAAAAGTAAAGATAGCTTTCAAGTTCGAAACCCCAAAACCTAACACCGCACTCCACCCAACCCCCTCCCAAACCCCAAAAGCAAAGTTAAAAAAAGCTGGAAAAAGTGAACCATATTCACACACAATTACAGAAAGAGAGAGAGTATACCAAGGGGAATTTAGATTCTTCTTTCGCAGCGCACTCGAGAGGATCGTTGAACCTGTGGAGATCTCGGAGTATGCATGGAGGGTGGTGCCATCTGAAACCATCAACGCCCTGTGCCTCCAAGCCGTACGGCACTTGTTCTGCAACTGCTGCTGAAGTCGTCGTCCTCGTCGCCACCTTCTCCGTCCTCGATCTGTGCGCACCAGCAAAAGAAACAATAAGAATTTTCCATCAGTCAAAAACTTTAAAGAAAGGAAGGGGAAGCTCCCGATTGTCTACCCATGGAAAAGACTGGACGCATTTACGAAAACCAGCTAGCTATGAGATCTACCCTCTCTAGCGTTTACTTTATCCTTTTTGACTCTGGAAAAACAAACCTGTAATAATGAAAGACTTACCGTTTACAAGGAAGAGTGCTGCATGCGAATCGAGAAAGATGAACAGGTTTGGCGAATGCATGATGATCGTTCACTTCGTCCACGCACCCACCGTCGCGATCGGGATCACGGTCTTCACCAGCCCGCCTCTTCCGTTCGACACAACAGCCCCTATCTGCATAAATTTCAACACACGCCCGAACAAAAGTTGCAGAGATTTAGCTGATGTTCATCTCGAATCAACACCTTCGCTCATTTATGAACCCACATTGATTACTACATCGCGGTTGTGGTGTGTGGTTTTCATCAAAGTCGTGACATGTGAGAGTGAGAACTCCTGTTTCGGTTCTATTTTCTGTGGAAAATCACAGGAGCAGCAGCAGCAGCAACAGTTAACATACAGCAGCGTTATGTGGAAAGTAGGGTTTCTTTAATAAATGAAGCGAATGTCTATAGCCATAACATTTCCTAAAAGAATGCCAAGACGCAAGCCCATGAAGCTTGCTGCTGAAATATGGGTGGCGTACCAATCGGGGAAAGTAAGGTAAGAAAGACGGCCATTAATGCACGTACCACATTAAAAACAAAAAATAATAATTGATGGGTATAATTTGAAACTCCATTGGAAAGGACAGATATTTGACGAGCGGTAGTTGACGAATTAAATAAGAAATGCAGTTTAGTTACTGTAGTTCTAAATGGGAGGGGGTTAGGACTATCTACCTGGTCTGCCCAGGTCGCTCCTCATGCTTCTGTACATCTGCTCCAAAAACCATGTTTTGCTTATGATTAGTCAAGAGCCAAATAAAGGTTTTTTCACTTAGTATGACCTGACGAGAGAAAGCAACTCATTGCACCTGGAGATGGCTCTTGACGTGAGAGATGGTGAGCCCTCTCACATCCATCAGCTGCAGCACCAGCTTCGGCGTTGCCTCTGCGACACCACCAGCCATGTCAAAACAAAAAGTCAAACGAAACAGACGATGATCCAACCCTAACGCCCAAGAAAAACGAGAAATCTTGTGCAAGAAACTGCAACAAAACATCATCACGCAAGAGAGAGAGAGAGGGAGGGAGGGAGGGAGGCGTACTGTCTTGACCGCCGAGGCGTTGGATGGCGTGCACGAAGCGCTGGTGGAGCTCCGGAGTCCATCTCAGGCGCGGGACCTTCGACCTTATGTACTGCCTCACCGTCCCGCTCCTCCCGCAAGACCCCATTTTTACTCCTCCTCCTTCTCCGTCTTCTTCTGTAACGCCAATCTGTCTCTGGGTTTTTTGAGAGAATCTTCTTAGGCCTTGGAGATTAAGGAGGGCATTCGAAATTCCTTAACGCAACGTCGCTCTGAGGGAAGGGTTCCATAATCCGAATCCCGTTACGACTCTCTGGGCTTGAAGCAACAGTTATATAATATAGCCTAGGACTTGGCTCCCAAAAGCAAAGAAATTAAAAACGAAGGAAGCTTTTCCCCAGAACGAAGCTGCAGAGAGAGAGAGAGAGAGAGATCACGAGAAAAGGAAAAGACGGGAAAAGGGGGCCTGCAAATTCCTTTGAGGGGCTGATAAAAACTCTGCTAATTCTGCTTCTGTTGCCCTTCTGTCGCCCCTCCTTCTCTCTCTATCTTTCTCTCTTTATGAGCAGAGGAGACAGAAACAGAATAGATAGAGAGAGAGAAAGAGAAAATCCTCATGATCACGAGCTTTTGCGATCTCCTTTCCTCCCCATAAATCATTACTTCTCTGTCTCTCCCCTACAAAACTACAACTGCTTACTTTGACCTTTGCGCTCTCTCTCTCTCCTCGTAAGTAAATTCTAATACGCCAACGTCGTCATCATCATCCTTAGCCTGCCAAGTTTTCATATTCTTTTGTTGTATTATGTGTTCTCTTTTCTCTGTTTTCACTTCTCCTGTTTTTGCTGCTTTGATTTTCCTTCCCTTTACTTTTTTTTTTTTTCTATCCTCCTTCCATGGCTTTAGACATTTTTTTCAGAGGACGAATATGCCCCTATATCTCTACTTCTCTTCCACATGCCCTTCGTACGTCCTTCGTCAGAAAATTTTGGAAGCCTGAGAATTTGCTTTTTTCCCAAGTTTTTTCCTTTTCCTTTTTTTTTGCCTATCATAAAGTGCCCTGGACCATCGTGTACAGTTGCATTCACCACCTCTTCGAACTTGTTCTTTTTGCTGGGGAATAATTGTTGACAAATTTAGTTACTACTTATGTAGATCAATCTAATGTACTCCATGGAGTTTTTGCTTATCTTATGGTGAAAGAACTCGGAACTATTCGAGTCTTAAAATCAGAACGGGATGATTTATATTTAACAACTATCTATCTTTCAAAATGAAAATATAATTTGTTAAAGAAAGGAAATTGAAGACCATGAAATTTTGTACACTGTATGACACTTGATAGGTGGGATTAAAAGTTCAGCCTACTCAAATTGGAGAGAACTCTGGAGCTCGGTTGTAAAGTGATTTAAGTAGGAAATTTTCTCTGATTATTGTTTTTTCAAGGAAAAGTTGAAGGATGTCATTGGAGAAAGGATGCCTTAAGCTCCACTCTTTCCTTGTTCAGGGAATTATTTTAACTAGAGTTAACAATATTATGGCATCCAAGATATAATGGGGATCAAAATTCGAGGTGAAAATTTAAGAACATATGTTTATCTAAAAGAGTGAGAAATAGTTTATTATTTGCAAAATATGGAGATATTTGGTAATATTTTAATGTCATTTCAACGAATAAATAGGAACACCGTGTCCGTTCTAAATACCAGTAAGTAAGGAAAGAAATTTTGATACCGCTAAAATTTATTTCAAAAGCTGCAAAATGTCATATTAATCTTAACAAAGAAAATCTTAACTTCAATAACTTCCCGATGCATGTATTCATAATTTACCTATTCCCGCCAACTTTAACAGTCAATGTCCCGTAACTATTTTATATGTAAATATTTATTGATTTATACATATTAAAATTAGTAAAAATCATTTTACTGGTCGATTTTTCGCAATTACGGCACGTTTGGATACTGAGAAAATCAATAGGTTGACATTCTATAAGAATGGTAATGTTTATAAACCATCAAAGCATTTTCGTCAATGCAGACTATGTGTTGCCCTTCTTAAACCTTTAAAAAAAAGTAATACCCATTTACTAATTCACATTCTTATATATCACGGCTCCAGAAACAATTTTTTTGGAAACTTTCCTAAGTTAACGAATTGATGATAAGGTCGCAGTTTGTCGAAGTTATCAAATAATTCATGCAAACCAGTTATCATCCTAATATCCTAAATAATATAATAAATTCAAGAAACTTCAAGATGTCATCAGTGCAAAAAAAAACAAAAAAAGGGAAGAAGCATATGACTCCTGATGTGATGGAGTTACAAGATCCATGAGTGCTATCCAGAAAATTCATTAGAGCACATTATGGAGCTGGTGGCAAAGGCCATCAAGTGTATTTTTAATCTAAAAATACCCATTAAACTTTCGAAAGGTATAATTAAGTCATTAAACTTAACAAATTGATGCAACGAAGCCCCTCTGTTAACTTTGTATAATTTGACTAATAGAAAATAGCGACGTGGTCTTTTGCCTCTATTTTATGTGACGTAAAGATAAACTAAATCATGAAGCATGAGACTAAACCAACACTAAACTAAATCATGAAGCATGAGACTAAACCAACACTGTTTTGGTCCAAATGCTAAATTTAGTCAAATTAAATTAAAAATGGCTATTTTTTATCTAGAAAAGAAAACATACTAAAAAGGAAAAAAAAAGATTAACTAAATGAATGAAAACATAAAAAAAAAAATCAATTTAACAAATTTTAGAAATTGATTGTACATGTTAGAAGTTTTAGAATTCAATTGCACTTTCGGTACAAATTATAATCCTTTTGATGCACTTATCTTGAAAGAAACCAATTAGTTGACACCACACAAATGGGTTTTTAATAAGCTTTCAAGTCTCGAGTTAGGTTTGAGCATCTCTACTAGGCATCAAGGAGATTTTTCTTATTATTGTCGAAAGAAAAGCAAATATCCTTTCCTTTGTCACTTTTTGAAACTGCCTTTGAATTTTGAATTTCCCTAAGTCAACTCAGGAGATGGTTGTTTTTTCAATTTGACCCTACATCGAACTCAATCAAATCCTCGACCCGATAACAGTATATCTATGATTAATGCAATGTACTGACTAAGAGAACACCTAAACATATTTGGTAGGACGATGCTGGTCTCAAGATTGCAAAGTCATAGAAGACAAAGTGCATTTAGTTGGAATATGTTGTAGCACAGGGACTTTAATGAAATTACCCCTTTTTTCCTTCTTTTTTGCGCATGCATCGTTGGATTGGCAGACCTTTTTGACAGGTCAAATGCTCCCATGGTCCAAATCCTTACTGCCTTTCTGGGATTCCAGTCCTAATCTTTCTTGTCAAAATGACAAAGTCAACTGTGCATGCAAATCTTGTTTTTTTTTCCCTAAAAAAAAACCTACCAAAAAAGACAAAAAAATCCCATTCCCTCAAATCTCCGCCGTTCATTTCCATGCAATCGTATAATTATTACCTTTTCAGCAGGGAAAATCAACGGTTAGATTCCAACGATGTAGTCGGGACAAGACAGGGTGACGAGAGGTTGGTGCTGCCGTAACTGGAATTTCTTTGAGAATTTTCGGATTTGCGAATTCCAATCAAATCAAATCAATCACGTTTTTTTCAAACTTTTTTATTACTTTTTCGTGTCTTTTCTTGACGCCGGAAGACGATAGACGGTGCCGACTGTTTGAAAAATTCACCGCAAGGAATTGCCATCCTCTGCAATTTTGTCCTCAGCCACTAGGGTTTTCGATTTTGTTGGATCCTTTGACTTTTTGTTGACATGACTTGGGTCACGACTAAATCCTAGCGGATATTTAAAAAAAAAAAGAGGATCGTCCGTCCGATGATGTCGTCCGAAATGGGGTCGTTTTCTTCTAGGCTTTATTATTGTAAAGTAATATTAGGTTTAGGTTGACTTATTAGTAAGGTAAATACTGACTGCATGAATTTCAAAACTACAATGATCAGAAGTCCGCGACACGCTCGCCATTGTCAACGCAAAAAATGCGCAGCGTGCCGTTCGCGCAAGACTAAGTTCTGCTTTGCGAAACTATAAATCATTTCCCTTTGCGGAGCAGGATTTCGATGAATTGACGAGGGCTTTAGTCGAAGAGGTTAGGGTCGTTACTTGTTTCACATGTTGATTTGACGTCGCGCATGTGAACGACTTTTCTCGCGGTAGGAATCGCGATAGTCACCAAAAATATCGCAAAGCTGCGAAAGGTAATTAAAAGATGAAGAATAAGTACATAAAAATAACGACATTCTTCATTGATGGTGCTTATATTGTATATTCTTAGAGCCGAGTGATTTCGCGGTGGGCACAACCTTATAGGTTTCACTTGAAATTTGAAATTCACCATGTTGAAATCGATCGCTTACTTTTTTGAACCTAAAACTCACCATGTCAATCAGTTCTAAGATCTCTCTCGGGAATCGACTAATTTCAATTTTCTTGTTTCGTCCTTTCTTCTGTTTTCTATGTTTCATTTTTTTTTGGACGATCTATGTTTCATTTTTAGTGTAGCAAAACAAAGGCGAACACAACGAAAGAATCACCATTTGTCCATAATAACAACAATAAAAATTTTCAAATGCCAATATAAAACCTAAATTATAGAACTTCAATTCTCAGTCATCTATGAAAATTTATTCCAAATTCCAACCACTTGAAATCAAAAGAAAAAACAAGCTAATCATTAACAATAGTTTAAATTAAAATTATAAATAACTAAACTAAAATCATCCTAGAAAACCTCACCACATGTATTCATTTCACTTCAACTTGTACATTCTATTTTGCCGATGATAATCTCTTCATCAAGCCATTCTATATCTAAAAAAAGAGATTAAATAAAATATTCACTCATTAAATATGCAAATGGATTACAATATATCTTCAGTTCATCGGTTCCTGATTCAGTTCTTATCGAGTATCCAAGAATCGAACCGCACGGTACTAGTTCCGTATTTTTTTGGAATCGATAATCGCAGGAATCGAATTGGATTGATTTTTATGATTGATTCGGTCCAATTCTACCTTAGACTCATTCTCTCCTTTAATATCTCTTAAGTTGTGAAAGTACTAGCTAGCTATAAAACCCCCCTTTGATGTATCTCCCTTTACTAGGTGGATTGCTTTATGGACCTAGTGTTGTATACAGTCTGTGTAAGTTTTAGTTTATTCAAGCTATTTTGGATATACGAAATGCGGATTCTCTATTTTGGACGTCCATTTAAAAAAAAACACGCGCGCGCGCACGAGGCTATCATTTTGAAGCGTGATAATATCCATCTTCCGTTAGTCGAGGCCTTACCTGCCTAAATGGAATTCATTTTAAGGAAACCATGACAAACAATGCACGAAGTATAAATAGGGCTCTCGATCCTATGATCGATGATCAATAGCTTACAAATGCTCGTGTGAGCAGTCTCTCGAGTAGTATTTTGGGTCCTTATCAGAAACCAAGCAATAAACGATTGAATGTGATGCATCTACGAGATGGGATGCGCGTGACTTATGTGGAAGGATTTCCAAGTATGGGGAAATTGGAAGACAAGATCCTACTTTTTAGCGTTCTCTGTCGTCAAAGACCCTGGTCCTCTGCATGTGGTGCGTCACATGACCACCTAACTGGCTCAAGTAAATGCCATGCGTATTGCGTACGTAGGCCCGCGACGGATCATTTGAGACGCACTTTTCTCTTAATCAGGGAATAAACGAGAAAGTTTATGGGATCAGTATCGAGTATACTTTTGACTTCTGCGGGATTCCATATCGAACCGGTCAGGGCGATGGTTATAAAGGCCGGTCAGTTCAGCCGCGGGAATTTTGCTTGAATTGGCATGGGTGGCTTTTGTAGGAAGAAAATGGAAAATCATGGACTAGTTTGTTCATTTGTTTATGGTTTATATATATATATATATATATATATATATATATATATTTGTAGTTGGATTAACCAAAGTTCTGAGTGACTTTAGGGTAAAAGCAGAAATAATAAATGGTGCTGCATGCAGAAACAGGGATGTCCCGTCCAGCCAGAGGCTGGGGCGATCTGATGGACCAGGGGTGGTAGGGTGGCTGCCCTCCCTTCACCTGGAAAAAGAAATGATGGTAAAAATTTAATAACAGTATCTGGATTGGATTATATACGTGGCTTCATTGATTAGCCTGTCGCAAATCCCAAAGGTCAATTCAGTGAAGCACAAAAAATTACCTAGCTTAAAAGCTATGATGAGCACGTAGTGTCTTAATTTGGTTGGTTTCTAAAAATCTTCGCAACGTATGGCGTGTTTAATTGAACATGCGTTGACATCAGACGGGATCCCGACATGGGATAACAGATTTGCATTCCCTGAATTTGTTTCGACATAAAGAACTTAGGCCTTGTTCGTTTAGCGCAAAAAAATTTAAAAAATGTCTTCTGAATTTTTCGACATTCGATCCGTAAAAAAAAATGAGTCAAAAAAAATATTCTCTACAAAATAAAAAAATTCAAAAGTGGGCAAAATGATTTCATCTTTTTTTCATAAAAAAAGATGAATAGAAAAAGTAAACATTTTGCCTCGTCTTTCTTCCATCCACTTATTCACATTCATTTTATTTTAAATTATTTTATTTTATAATAGTTTATTCTTTTCTTTCTTTCTTCCTCTGGTGATCGGCGAGCGTCTGTCACAGATTGTTGATTTTTGCTGGTGATTGCACGAAGAAGGAAAAGCAAAGAAAGAAAGAGAAAACATAAAAATTAAAAAGTAAACTTTAAATTAAAAAAATAAAAGAAAAGAGTAACAAAAATAAAAAAATTATAAAAATGAGTGCACGAAAGGAAAATTCAATTTTTCATACCGATCTGTGAAAATATTTTTTTGCTCATTTTCAGATTTCAGCCGAATATTAAATAATAATGTTATTTTTCTGAAAAACGACTTCTTACAAAACATTTTCCTCAGCCATCACATTTTTTTTTTGTGAAACGAACGGTGTCTTTTTGTTTGTCGAGTGATACAACGAACTAATTACTTGTTGAGTATTTGAATTCGACACTGCTTTTGCACCAAAAGCTATTATACATCCCTCAGAATCAACAATATATATCTATGCTCTAGCCTCAAATCGAAACGGTATTCAACAAAGAGATCGATGGGCTTCTCTCGCTTCAAACGAGGGGTCACCGTTGGACCTCGTGTGTGGGAACATTAAAGGATGATATCTTGAGATAAGTTGCACCTTTGGCCGTCCTTTCTAACTCTTTTTAACTCATAAAACAAAAGGGCGACAATGTTCTTTTTCCTACATGCTGGTGAGGTGAAAAAAGAAGAGCAATGATGGGGGGGACAATCTGAGAAATTAAAACCAGACACGGCTCATCTAGAATCCTCGTTGACCAGGGTAAAAACCCTAAAAAATAAGACAAGAAACACAGGAAGGTCGAATAACACGTTCAAGAATTCAAATCACAGACCGGAAAATACTGAGAAAGCCATGAATTTTACAGGTACAATCCAAGAGGGACGGGGCAGGGTGTGGCAGGGGATCAGGTCCTGGCCTGGGGCACATTTGGAAGACAGAAAGCAATGGATGAATAAGAAGAGGGGGGTGGCAGAGAATGTATGATGGGAAAATTCCTGAGGTCCTGACTTTCAATCCCAACCCTCCAATGGGAAGAATATCCATCGTTATTGCTCCTCCTCCTGTTCCACCTTTGTTCAGTCTTTTCTCTTCTCTTCTCATACTTCTTTTATATTGGTAGTGTATTTTTTTTTTCTCCTCTGCCTCGCATTTATGATTATGCCTTTTTCATTCCGCCCTCACGTCATAAGAAAACAGAGAGTAATGAGAGTTTGCGGCTTGCACACGCCGTTTTCTTGGCCTGTGTGCAGCATCGCTTCCTCGCCTGCGTGCCACCTCCAATTTGATTCATATGGGTTTTGTTTGTGTGTTGTGGTGTGAAAAAATTAATAGTGTGATTGCTAAAGTGTTCACCTTGTTTTTGGCTTAGCATATATTTTTTATGTTCGATGAGACGAATTTTGTCAAATCGCATCCAAATTATCCGAACCACTCGACCGTAGCTAATGAATACACACTTGGAATCATAGTCAAACAATGGGGAAAGCTTAATCCCCGAGCACATGCTTGAACATGGAAATATTTACACATTATGCTGCCATATATTAGATCTTGTGTGCCTAATCCTTACGCGAGTTTTGTAAGTTCTTAATCACCAAAGCAACTCTCGGTGAAAAAGATATCCATCGGGTGAAGCATCGTCAAGGCTAGTACCTTCATCGAGGGATACAAGAAGGAGATCAAAATTTGACCGATTGGCATATCTAGTTAGACCTCGAGGATATATTGAGTCAATTAAAAGTTAAGCTATCTTGTTAATGGTTGCTCTTCTAACAAAATTCAAGTGATGATATAACGTTAACGATTTAACATTTTTAGTTAAAAACTCATCTTAAGCTAATTACGTGTATTGGTGGCAATATCTTTTTGGACGTTCGCACCTCAAATGCGTGTTTCACACAAGATCCAGAGGGGGAGACAATTCATTAGGTACTTACCATTGCAATAGAATATGAAAGTTAATCGTGTGAAGTTATTGTCCTCCAACCAAAAAAAAATGTCATTGTCCCGAATCATTTGACGATAAGGTTCCGTATTGCTCTTTCTATTCACGTGGTTTCTCTCTACCTAATAGGTTAAGCTTTTGGTGTTGAATTTTTCTATCGCATAGAGCTAGTGTTGTCCCTTTGCAAATGTGTATCCACCTTCATTAGTCAAATTCCATGTACTACTCGTAATTCGGCTTGCATATTCTTGACAAATGAGTTTTATATGCTTTTTTGTATTCATGCAGTCTCCTCCTATCCTAATAGCTTAAATTTTTTGGATCGAACTTTCTATCAATCTGATAAACAAAGAATGATGAAGAACCCTTGAGCTTTACGTAGTAAATTATCAATTGATTATCGAAAAATCACAGAGCTATAGTTGTGTCAAGTGTTCTTAACCTAAATTACATTCACGAACACGGGGGACAGGGGGGGGCGCGAGGGGGGGGGCGGTTCACTCCTCGAGGGATGTGTCGGGTATTCTGATTTCGCGCCCGGGATGCCTCTGCTTTTTCTGTATCCTCGTCCTGTTGTCTTAGTCGCTATCCGCGCTCAGCGAATGAGGGGCACCTGTCTCTTAGTTCGGGTGACGGAGTCTTTGGAGATGGGGTGGGGGAGCCAGGAGTAGGTGTTGTGTTTGCACAGCTACGTCTTACTTCTCTCCTGGATCGTACCTGCTTTTTTTAGTTCAGATGCGCGGCATGCGCAGAGTGGCCCGAATGAGATTCCCAGTCTTTCTTCGTTTGATCCTTTGGTTGGCTGAGGGGAGTGTCGTCTTTTGGCTGAGATCGGACTCGAAGTCCATCGTCTAGTTTAGCGCGTCCC
>JAGVVM010018829.1:40000-90752 GCA_019149425.1 Psidium friedrichsthalianum | reverse complement strand
TTGGGGGGGGGGTGGGGGAAGGAGTGGGGGGATATGGGGGGGGGGAGGGGGGGGGGGGGGGGGGGGGGGGGGGGGGGGGGGGGGGGGGGGGGGGGGGGGGGGGGGGGGGGGGGGGGGGGGGGGGGGGGGGGGGGGGGGGGGGGGGGGGGGGGGGGGGGGGGGGGGGGGGGGGGGGGGGGGGGGGGGGGGGGGGGGGGGGGGGGGGGGGGGGGGGGGGGGGGGGGGGGGGGGGGGGGGGGGGGGGGGGGGGGGGGGGGGGGGGGGGAGGGGGGGGGGGGGGGGGGGGGGGGGGGGGGGGGGGGGGGGGGGGGGGGGGGGGGGGGGGGGGGGGGGGGGGGGGGGGGGGGGGGGGGGGGGGGGGGGGGGGGGGGGGGGGGGGGGGGGGGGGGGGGGGGGGGGGGGGGGGGGGGGGGGGGGGGGGGGGGGGGGGGGGGGGGGGGGGGGGGGGGGGGGGGGGGGGGGGGGGGGGGGGGGGGGGGGGGGGGGGGGGGGGGGGGGGGGGGGGGGGGGGGGGGGGGGGGGGGGGGGGGGGGGGGGGGGGGGGGGGGGGGGGGGGGGGGGGGGGGGGGGGGGGGGGGGGGGGGGGGGGGGGGGGGGGGGGGGGGGGGGGGGGGGGGGGGGGGGGGGGGGGGGGGGGGGGGGGGGGGGGGGGGGGGGGGGGGGGGGGGGGGGGGGGGGGGGGGGGGGGGGGGGGGGGGGGGGGGGGGGGGGGGGGGGGGGGGGGGGGGGGGGGGGGGGGGGGGGGGGGGGGGGGGGGGGGGGGGGGGGGGGGGGGGGGGGGGGGGGGGGGGGGGGGGGGGGGGGGGGGGGGGGGGGGGGGGGGGGGGGGGAGGGGGGGGGGGGGGGGGGGGGGGGGGGGGGGGGGGGGGGGGGGGGGGGGGGGGGGGGGGGGGGGGGGGGGGGGGGGGGGGGGGGGGGGGGGGGGGGGGGGGGGGGGGGGGGGGGGGGGGGGGGGGGGGGGGGGGGGGGGGGGGGGGGGGGGGGGGGGGGGGGGGGGGGGGGGGGGGGGGGGGGGGGGGGGGGGGGGGGGGGGGGGGGGGGGGGGGGGGGGGGGGGGGGGGGGGGGGGGGGGGGGGGGGGGGGGGGGGGGGGGGGGGGGGGGGGGGGGGGGGGGGGGGGGGGGGGGGGGGGGGGGGGGGGGGGGGGGGGGGGGGGGGGGGGGGGGGGGGGGGGGGGGGGGGGGGGGGGGGGGGGGGGGGGGGGGGGGGGGGGGGGGGGGGGGGGGGGGGGGGGGGGGGGGGGGGGGGGGGGGGGGGGGGGGGGGGGGGGGGGGGGGGGGGGGGGGGGGGGGGGGGGGGGGGGGGGGGGGGGGGGGGGGGGGGGGGGGGGGGGGGGGGGGGGGGGGGGGGGGGGGGGGGGGGGGGGGGGGGGGGGGGGGGGGGGGGGGGGGGGGGGGGGGGGGGGGGGGGGGGGGGGGGGGGGGGGGGGGGGGGGGGGGGGGGGGGGGGGGGGGGGGGGGGGGGGGGGGGGGGGGGGGGGGGGGGGGGGGGGGGGGGGGGGGGGGGGGGGGGGGGGGGGGGGGGGGGGGGGGGGGGGGGGGGGGGGGGGGGGGGGGGGGGGGGGGGGGGGGGGGGGGGGGGGGGGGGGGGGGGGGGGGGGGGGGGGGGGGGGGGGGGGGGGGGGGGGGGGGGGGGGGGGGGGGGGGGGGGGGGGGGGGGGGGGGGGGGGGGGGGGGGGGGGGGGGGGGGGGGGGGGGGGGGGGGGGGGGGGGGGGGGGGGGGGGGGGGGGGGGGGGGGGGGGGGGGGGGGGGGGGGGGGGGGGGGGGGGGGGGGGGGGGGGGGGGGGGGGGGGGGGGGGGGGGGGGGGGGGGGGGGGGGGGGGGGGGGGGGGGGGGGGGGGGGGGGGGGGGGGGGGGGGGGGGGGGGGGGGGGGGGGGGGGGGGGGGGGGGGGGGGGGGGGGGGGGGGGGGGGGGGGGGGGGGGGGGGGGGGGGGGGGGGGGGGGGGGGGGGGGGGGGGGGGGGGGGGGGGGGGGGGGGGGGGGGGGGGGGGGGGGGGGGGGGGGGGGGGGGGGGGGGGGGGGGGGGGGGGGGGGGGGGGGGGGGGGGGGGGGGGGGGGGGGGGGGGGGGGGGGGGGGGGGGGGGGGGGGGGGGGGGGGGGGGGGGGGGGGGGGGGGGGGGGGGGGGGGGGGGGGGGGGGGGGGGGGGGGGGGGGGGGGGGGGGGGGGGGGGGGGGGGGGGGGGGGGGGGGGGGGGGGGGGGGGGGGGGGGGGGGGGGGGGGGGGGGGGGGGGGGGGGGGGGGGGGGGGGGGGGGGGGGGGGGGGGGGGGGGGGGGGGGGGGGGGGGGGGGGGGGGGGGGGGGGGGGGGGGGGGGGGGGGGGGGGGGGGGGGGGGGGGGGGGGGGGGGGGGGGGGGGGGGGGGGGGGGGGGGGGGGGGGGGGGGGGGGGGGGGGGGGGGGGGGGGGGGGGGGGGGGGGGGGGGGGGGGGGGGGGGGGGGGGGGGGGGGGGGGGGGGGGGGGGGGGGGGGGGGGGGGGGGGGGGGGGGGGGGGGGGGGGGGGGGGGGGGGGGGGGGGGGGGGGGGGGGGGGGGGGGGGGGGGGGGGGGGGGGGGGGGGGGGGGGGGGGGGGGGGGGGGGGGGGGGGGGGGGGGGGGGGGGGGGGGGGGGGGGGGGGGGGGGGGGGGGGGGGGGGGGGGGGGGGGGGGGGGGGGGGGGGGGGGGGGGGGGGGGGGGGGGGGGGGGGGGGGGGGGGGGGGGGGGGGGGGGGGGGGGGGGGGGGGGGGGGGGGGGGGGGGGGGGGGGGGGGGGGGGGGGGGGGGGGGGGGGGGGGGGGGGGGGGGGGGGGGGGGGGGGGGGGGGGGGGGGGGGGGGGGGGGGGGGGGGGGGGGGGGGGGGGGGGGGGGGGGGGGGGGGGGGGGGGGGGGGGGGGGGGGGGGGGGGGGGGGGGGGGGGGGGGGGGGGGGGGGGGGGGGGGGGGGGGGGGGGGGGGGGGGGGGGGGGGGGGGGGGGGGGGGGGGGGGGGGGGGGGGGGGGGGGGGGGGGGGGGGGGGGGGGGGGGGGGGGGGGGGGGGGGGGGGGGGGGGGGGGGGGGGGGGGGGGGGGGGGGGGGGGGGGGGGGGGGGGGGGGGGGGGGGGGGGGGGGGGGGGGGGGGGGGGGGGGGGGGGGGGGGGGGGGGGGGGGGGGGGGGGGGGGGGGGGGGGGGGGGGGGGGGGGGGGGGGGGGGGGGGGGGGGGGGGGGGGGGGGGGGGGGGGGGGGGGGGGGGGGGGGGGGGGGGGGGGGGGGGGGGGGGGGGGGGGGGGGGGGGGGGGGGGGGGGGGGGGGGGGGGGGGGGGGGGGGGGGGGGGGGGGGGGGGGGGGGGGGGGGGGGGGGGGGGGGGGGGGGGGGGGGGGGGGGGGGGGGGGGGGGGGGGGGGGGGGGGGGGGGGGGGGGGGGGGGGGGGGGGGGGGGGGGGGGGGGGGGGGGGGGGGGGGGGGGGGGGGGGGGGGGGGGGGGGGGGGGGGGGGGGGGGGGGGGGGGGGGGGGGGGGGGGGGGGGGGGGGGGGGGGGGGGGGGGGGGGGGGGGGGGGGGGGGGGGGGGGGGGGGGGGGGGGGGGGGGGGGGGGGGGGGGGGGGGGGGGGGGGGGGGGGGGGGGGGGGGGGGGGGGGGGGGGGGGGGGGGGGGGGGGGGGGGGGGGGGGGGGGGGGGGGGGGGGGGGGGGGGGGGGGGGGGGGGGGGGGGGGGGGGGGGGGGGGGGGGGGGGGGGGGGGGGGGGGGGGGGGGGGGGGGGGGGGGGGGGGGGGGGGGGGGGGGGGGGGGGGGGGGGGGGGGGGGGGGGGGGGGGGGGGGGGGGGGGGGGGGGGGGGGGGGGGGGGGGGGGGGGGGGGGGGGGGGGGGGGGGGGGGGGGGGGGGGGGGGGGGGGGGGGGGGGGGGGGGGGGGGGGGGGGGGGGGGGGGGGGGGGGGGGGGGGGGGGGGGGGGGGGGGGGGGGGGGGGGGGGGGGGGGGGGGGGGGGGGGGGGGGGGGGGGGGGGGGGGGGGGGGGGGGGGGGGGGGGGGGGGGGGGGGGGGGGGGGGGGGGGGGGGGGGGGGGGGGGGGGGGGGGGGGGGGGGGGGGGGGGGGGGGGGGGGGGGGGGGGGGGGGGGGGGGGGGGGGGGGGGGGGGGGGGGGGGGGGGGGGGGGGGGGGGGGGGGGGGGGGGGGGGGGGGGGGGGGGGGGGGGGGGGGGGGGGGGGGGGGGGGGGGGGGGGGGGGGGGGGGGGGGGGGGGGGGGGGGGGGGGGGGGGGGGGGGGGGGGGGGGGGGGGGGGGGGGGGGGGGGGGGGGGGGGGGGGGGGGGGGGGGGGGGGGGGGGGGGGGGGGGGGGGGGGGGGGGGGGGGGGGGGGGGGGGGGGGGGGGGGGGGGGGGGGGGGGGGGGGGGGGGGGGGGGGGGGGGGGGGGGGGGGGGGGGGGGGGGGGGGGGGGGGGGGGGGGGGGGGGGGGGGGGGGGGGGGGGGGGGGGGGGGGGGGGGGGGGGGGGGGGGGGGGGGGGGGGGGGGGGGGGGGGGGGGGGGGGGGGGGGGGGGGGGGGGGGGGGGGGGGGGGGGGGGGGGGGGGGGGGGGGGGGGGGGGGGGGGGGGGGGGGGGGGGGGGGGGGGGGGGGGGGGGGGGGGGGGGGGGGGGGGGGGGGGGGGGGGGGGGGGGGGGGGGGGGGGGGGGGGGGGGGGGGGGGGGGGGGGGGGGGGGGGGGGGGGGGGGGGGGGGGGGGGGGGGGGGGGGGGGGGGGGGGGGGGGGGGGGGGGGGGGGGGGGGGGGGGGGGGGGGGGGGGGGGGGGGGGGGGGGGGGGGGGGGGGGGGGGGGGGGGGGGGGGGGGGGGGGGGGGGGGGGGGGGGGGGGGGGGGGGGGGGGGGGGGGGGGGGGGGGGGGGGGGGGGGGGGGGGGGGGGGGGGGGGGGGGGGGGGGGGGGGGGGGGGGGGGGGGGGGGGGGGGGGGGGGGGGGGGGGGGGGGGGGGGGGGGGGGGGGGGGGGGGGGGGGGGGGGGGGGGGGGGGGGGGGGGGGGGGGGGGGGGGGGGGGGGGGGGGGGGGGGGGGGGGGGGGGGGGGGGGGGGGGGGGGGGGGGGGGGGGGGGGGGGGGGGGGGGGGGGGGGGGGGGGGGGGGGGGGGGGGGGGGGGGGGGGGGGGGGGGGGGGGGGGGGGGGGGGGGGGGGGGGGGGGGGGGGGGGGGGGGGGGGGGGGGGGGGGGGGGGGGGGGGGGGGGGGGGGGGGGGGGGGGGGGGGGGGGGGGGGGGGGGGGGGGGGGGGGGGGGGGGGGGGGGGGGGGGGGGGGGGGGGGGGGGGGGGGGGGGGGGGGGGGGGGGGGGGGGGGGGGGGGGGGGGGGGGGGGGGGGGGGGGGGGGGGGGGGGGGGGGGGGGGGGGGGGGGGGGGGGGGGGGGGGGGGGGGGGGGGGGGGGGGGGGGGGGGGGGGGGGGGGGGGGGGGGGGGGGGGGGGGGGGGGGGGGGGGGGGGGGGGGGGGGGGGGGGGGGGGGGGGGGGGGGGGGGGGGGGGGGGGGGGGGGGGGGGGGGGGGGGGGGGGGGGGGGGGGGGGGGGGGGGGGGGGGGGGGGGGGGGGGGGGGGGGGGGGGGGGGGGGGGGGGGGGGGGGGGGGGGGGGGGGGGGGGGGGGGGGGGGGGGGGGGGGGGGGGGGGGGGGGGGGGGGGGGGGGGGGGGGGGGGGGGGGGGGGGGGGGGGGGGGGGGGGGGGGGGGGGGGGGGGGGGGGGGGGGGGGGGGGGGGGGGGGGGGGGGGGGGGGGGGGGGGGGGGGGGGGGGGGGGGGGGGGGGGGGGGGGGGGGGGGGGGGGGGGGGGGGGGGGGGGGGGGGGGGGGGGGGGGGGGGGGGGGGGGGGGGGGGGGGGGGGGGGGGGGGGGGGGGGGGGGGGGGGGGGGGGGGGGGGGGGGGGGGGGGGGGGGGGGGGGGGGGGGGGGGGGGGGGGGGGGGGGGGGGGGGGGGGGGGGGGGGGGGGGGGGGGGGGGGGGGGGGGGGGGGGGGGGGGGGGGGGGGGGGGGGGGGGGGGGGGGGGGGGGGGGGGGGGGGGGGGGGGGGGGGGGGGGGGGGGGGGGGGGGGGGGGGGGGGGGGGGGGGGGGGGGGGGGGGGGGGGGGGGGGGGGGGGGGGGGGGGGGGGGGGGGGGGGGGGGGGGGGGGGGGGGGGGGGGGGGGGGGGGGGGGGGGGGGGGGGGGGGGGGGGGGGGGGGGGGGGGGGGGGGGGGGGGGGGGGGGGGGGGGGGGGGGGGGGGGGGGGGGGGGGGGGGGGGGGGGGGGGGGGGGGGGGGGGGGGGGGGGGGGGGGGGGGGGGGGGGGGGGGGGGGGGGGGGGGGGGGGGGGGGGGGGGGGGGGGGGGGGGGGGGGGGGGGGGGGGGGGGGGGGGGGGGGGGGGGGGGGGGGGGGGGGGGGGGGGGGGGGGGGGGGGGGGGGGGGGGGGGGGGGGGGGGGGGGGGGGGGGGGGGGGGGGGGGGGGGGGGGGGGGGGGGGGGGGGGGGGGGGGGGGGGGGGGGGGGGGGGGGGGGGGGGGGGGGGGGGGGGGGGGGGGGGGGGGGGGGGGGGGGGGGGGGGGGGGGGGGGGGGGGGGGGGGGGGGGGGGGGGGGGGGGGGGGGGGGGGGGGGGGGGGGGGGGGGGGGGGGGGGGGGGGGGGGGGGGGGGGGGGGGGGGGGGGGGGGGGGGGGGGGGGGGGGGGGGGGGGGGGGGGGGGGGGGGGGGGGGGGGGGGGGGGGGGGGGGGGGGGGGGGGGGGGGGGGGGGGGGGGGGGGGGGGGGGGGGGGGGGGGGGGGGGGGGGGGGGGGGGGGGGGGGGGGGGGGGGGGGGGGGGGGGGGGGGGGGGGGGGGGGGGGGGGGGGGGGGGGGGGGGGGGGGGGGGGGGGGGGGGGGGGGGGGGGGGGGGGGGGGGGGGGGGGGGGGGGGGGGGGGGGGGGGGGGGGGGGGGGGGGGGGGGGGGGGGGGGGGGGGGGGGGGGGGGGGGGGGGGGGGGGGGGGGGGGGGGGGGGGGGGGGGGGGGGGGGGGGGGGGGGGGGGGGGGGGGGGGGGGGGGGGGGGGGGGGGGGGGGGGGGGGGGGGGGGGGGGGGGGGGGGGGGGGGGGGGGGGGGGGGGGGGGGGGGGGGGGGGGGGGGGGGGGGGGGGGGGGGGGGGGGGGGGGGGGGGGGGGGGGGGGGGGGGGGGGGGGGGGGGGGGGGGGGGGGGGGGGGGGGGGGGGGGGGGGGGGGGGGGGGGGGGGGGGGGGGGGGGGGGGGGGGGGGGGGGGGGGGGGGGGGGGGGGGGGGGGGGGGGGGGGGGGGGGGGGGGGGGGGGGGGGGGGGGGGGGGGGGGGGGGGGGGGGGGGGGGGGGGGGGGGGGGGGGGGGGGGGGGGGGGGGGGGGGGGGGGGGGGGGGGGGGGGGGGGGGGGGGGGGGGGGGGGGGGGGGGGGGGGGGGGGGGGGGGGGGGGGGGGGGGGGGGGGGGGGGGGGGGGGGGGGGGGGGGGGGGGGGGGGGGGGGGGGGGGGGGGGGGGGGGGGGGGGGGGGGGGGGGGGGGGGGGGGGGGGGGGGGGGGGGGGGGGGGGGGGGGGGGGGGGGGGGGGGGGGGGGGGGGGGGGGGGGGGGGGGGGGGGGGGGGGGGGGGGGGGGGGGGGGGGGGGGGGGGGGGGGGGGGGGGGGGGGGGGGGGGGGGGGGGGGGGGGGGGGGGGGGGGGGGGGGGGGGGGGGGGGGGGGGGGGGGGGGGGGGGGGGGGGGGGGGGGGGGGGGGGGGGGGGGGGGGGGGGGGGGGGGGGGGGGGGGGGGGGGGGGGGGGGGGGGGGGGGGGGGGGGGGGGGGGGGGGGGGGGGGGGGGGGGGGGGGGGGGGGGGGGGGGGGGGGGGGGGGGGGGGGGGGGGGGGGGGGGGGGGGGGGGGGGGGGGGGGGGGGGGGGGGGGGGGGGGGGGGGGGGGGGGGGGGGGGGGGGGGGGGGGGGGGGGGGGGGGGGGGGGGGGGGGGGGGGGGGGGGGGGGGGGGGGGGGGGGGGGGGGGGGGGGGGGGGGGGGGGGGGGGGGGGGGGGGGGGGGGGGGGGGGGGGGGGGGGGGGGGGGGGGGGGGGGGGGGGGGGGGGGGGGGGGGGGGGGGGGGGGGGGGGGGGGGGGGGGGGGGGGGGGGGGGGGGGGGGGGGGGGGGGGGGGGGGGGGGGGGGGGGGGGGGGGGGGGGGGGGGGGGGGGGGGGGGGGGGGGGGGGGGGGGGGGGGGGGGGGGGGGGGGGGGGGGGGGGGGGGGGGGGGGGGGGGGGGGGGGGGGGGGGGGGGGGGGGGGGGGGGGGGGGGGGGGGGGGGGGGGGGGGGGGGGGGGGGGGGGGGGGGGGGGGGGGGGGGGGGGGGGGGGGGGGGGGGGGGGGGGGGGGGGGGGGGGGGGGGGGGGGGGGGGGGGGGGGGGGGGGGGGGGGGGGGGGGGGGGGGGGGGGGGGGGGGGGGGGGGGGGGGGGGGGGGGGGGGGGGGGGGGGGGGGGGGGGGGGGGGGGGGGGGGGGGGGGGGGGGGGGGGGGGGGGGGGGGGGGGGGGGGGGGGGGGGGGGGGGGGGGGGGGGGGGGGGGGGGGGGGGGGGGGGGGGGGGGGGGGGGGGGGGGGGGGGGGGGGGGGGGGGGGGGGGGGGGGGGGGGGGGGGGGGGGGGGGGGGGGGGGGGGGGGGGGGGGGGGGGGGGGGGGGGGGGGGGGGGGGGGGGGGGGGGGGGGGGGGGGGGGGGGGGGGGGGGGGGGGGGGGGGGGGGGGGGGGGGGGGGGGGGGGGGGGGGGGGGGGGGGGGGGGGGGGGGGGGGGGGGGGGGGGGGGGGGGGGGGGGGGGGGGGGGGGGGGGGGGGGGGGGGGGGGGGGGGGGGGGGGGGGGGGGGGGGGGGGGGGGGGGGGGGGGGGGGGGGGGGGGGGGGGGGGGGGGGGGGGGGGGGGGGGGGGGGGGGGGGGGGGGGGGGGGGGGGGGGGGGGGGGGGGGGGGGGGGGGGGGGGGGGGGGGGGGGGGGGGGGGGGGGGGGGGGGGGGGGGGGGGGGGGGGGGGGGGGGGGGGGGGGGGGGGGGGGGGGGGGGGGGGGGGGGGGGGGGGGGGGGGGGGGGGGGGGGGGGGGGGGGGGGGGGGGGGGGGGGGGGGGGGGGGGGGGGGGGGGGGGGGGGGGGGGGGGGGGGGGGGGGGGGGGGGGGGGGGGGGGGGGGGGGGGGGGGGGGGGGGGGGGGGGGGGGGGGGGGGGGGGGGGGGGGGGGGGGGGGGGGGGGGGGGGGGGGGGGGGGGGGGGGGGGGGGGGGGGGGGGGGGGGGGGGGGGGGGGGGGGGGGGGGGGGGGGGGGGGGGGGGGGGGGGGGGGGGGGGGGGGGGGGGGGGGGGGGGGGGGGGGGGGGGGGGGGGGGGGGGGGGGGGGGGGGGGGGGGGGGGGGGGGGGGGGGGGGGGGGGGGGGGGGGGGGGGGGGGGGGGGGGGGGGGGGGGGGGGGGGGGGGGGGGGGGGGGGGGGGGGGGGGGGGGGGGGGGGGGGGGGGGGGGGGGGGGGGGGGGGGGGGGGGGGGGGGGGGGGGGGGGGGGGGGGGGGGGGGGGGGGGGGGGGGGGGGGGGGGGGGGGGGGGGGGGGGGGGGGGGGGGGGGGGGGGGGGGGGGGGGGGGGGGGGGGGGGGGGGGGGGGGGGGGGGGGGGGGGGGGGGGGGGGGGGGGGGGGGGGGGGGGGGGGGGGGGGGGGGGGGGGGGGGGGGGGGGGGGGGGGGGGGGGGGGGGGGGGGGGGGGGGGGGGGGGGGGGGGGGGGGGGGGGGGGGGGGGGGGGGGGGGGGGGGGGGGGGGGGGGGGGGGGGGGGGGGGGGGGGGGGGGGGGGGGGGGGGGGGGGGGGGGGGGGGGGGGGGGGGGGGGGGGGGGGGGGGGGGGGGGGGGGGGGGGGGGGGGGGGGGGGGGGGGGGGGGGGGGGGGGGGGGGGGGGGGGGGGGGGGGGGGGGGGGGGGGGGGGGGGGGGGGGGGGGGGGGGGGGGGGGGGGGGGGGGGGGGGGGGGGGGGGGGGGGGGGGGGGGGGGGGGGGGGGGGGGGGGGGGGGGGGGGGGGGGGGGGGGGGGGGGGGGGGGGGGGGGGGGGGGGGGGGGGGGGGGGGGGGGGGGGGGGGGGGGGGGGGGGGGGGGGGGGGGGGGGGGGGGGGGGGGGGGGGGGGGGGGGGGGGGGGGGGGGGGGGGGGGGGGGGGGGGGGGGGGGGGGGGGGGGGGGGGGGGGGGGGGGGGGGGGGGGGGGGGGGGGGGGGGGGGGGGGGGGGGGGGGGGGGGGGGGGGGGGGGGGGGGGGGGGGGGGGGGGGGGGGGGGGGGGGGGGGGGGGGGGGGGGGGGGGGGGGGGGGGGGGGGGGGGGGGGGGGGGGGGGGGGGGGGGGGGGGGGGGGGGGGGGGGGGGGGGGGGGGGGGGGGGGGGGGGGGGGGGGGGGGGGGGGGGGGGGGGGGGGGGGGGGGGGGGGGGGGGGGGGGGGGGGGGGGGGGGGGGGGGGGGGGGGGGGGGGGGGGGGGGGGGGGGGGGGGGGGGGGGGGGGGGGGGGGGGGGGGGGGGGGGGGGGGGGGGGGGGGGGGGGGGGGGGGGGGGGGGGGGGGGGGGGGGGGGGGGGGGGGGGGGGGGGGGGGGGGGGGGGGGGGGGGGGGGGGGGGGGGGGGGGGGGGGGGGGGGGGGGGGGGGGGGGGGGGGGGGGGGGGGGGGGGGGGGGGGGGGGGGGGGGGGGGGGGGGGGGGGGGGGGGGGGGGGGGGGGGGGGGGGGGGGGGGGGGGGGGGGGGGGGGGGGGGGGGGGGGGGGGGGGGGGGGGGGGGGGGGGGGGGGGGGGGGGGGGGGGGGGGGGGGGGGGGGGGGGGGGGGGGGGGGGGGGGGGGGGGGGGGGGGGGGGGGGGGGGGGGGGGGGGGGGGGGGGGGGGGGGGGGGGGGGGGGGGGGGGGGGGGGGGGGGGGGGGGGGGGGGGGGGGGGGGGGGGGGGGGGGGGGGGGGGGGGGGGGGGGGGGGGGGGGGGGGGGGGGGGGGGGGGGGGGGGGGGGGGGGGGGGGGGGGGGGGGGGGGGGGGGGGGGGGGGGGGGGGGGGGGGGGGGGGGGGGGGGGGGGGGGGGGGGGGGGGGGGGGGGGGGGGGGGGGGGGGGGGGGGGGGGGGGGGGGGGGGGGGGGGGGGGGGGGGGGGGGGGGGGGGGGGGGGGGGGGGGGGGGGGGGGGGGGGGGGGGGGGGGGGGGGGGGGGGGGGGGGGGGGGGGGGGGGGGGGGGGGGGGGGGGGGGGGGGGGGGGGGGGGGGGGGGGGGGGGGGGGGGGGGGGGGGGGGGGGGGGGGGGGGGGGGGGGGGGGGGGGGGGGGGGGGGGGGGGGGGGGGGGGGGGGGGGGGGGGGGGGGGGGGGGGGGGGGGGGGGGGGGGGGGGGGGGGGGGGGGGGGGGGGGGGGGGGGGGGGGGGGGGGGGGGGGGGGGGGGGGGGGGGGGGGGGGGGGGGGGGGGGGGGGGGGGGGGGGGGGGGGGGGGGGGGGGGGGGGGGGGGGGGGGGGGGGGGGGGGGGGGGGGGGGGGGGGGGGGGGGGGGGGGGGGGGGGGGGGGGGGGGGGGGGGGGGGGGGGGGGGGGGGGGGGGGGGGGGGGGGGGGGGGGGGGGGGGGGGGGGGGGGGGGGGGGGGGGGGGGGGGGGGGGGGGGGGGGGGGGGGGGGGGGGGGGGGGGGGGGGGGGGGGGGGGGGGGGGGGGGGGGGGGGGGGGGGGGGGGGGGGGGGGGGGGGGGGGGGGGGGGGGGGGGGGGGGGGGGGGGGGGGGGGGGGGGGGGGGGGGGGGGGGGGGGGGGGGGGGGGGGGGGGGGGGGGGGGGGGGGGGGGGGGGGGGGGGGGGGGGGGGGGGGGGGGGGGGGGGGGGGGGGGGGGGGGGGGGGGGGGGGGGGGGGGGGGGGGGGGGGGGGGGGGGGGGGGGGGGGGGGGGGGGGGGGGGGGGGGGGGGGGGGGGGGGGGGGGGGGGGGGGGGGGGGGGGGGGGGGGGGGGGGGGGGGGGGGGGGGGGGGGGGGGGGGGGGGGGGGGGGGGGGGGGGGGGGGGGGGGGGGGGGGGGGGGGGGGGGGGGGGGGGGGGGGGGGGGGGGGGGGGGGGGGGGGGGGGGGGGGGGGGGGGGGGGGGGGGGGGGGGGGGGGGGGGGGGGGGGGGGGGGGGGGGGGGGGGGGGGGGGGGGGGGGGGGGGGGGGGGGGGGGGGGGGGGGGGGGGGGGGGGGGGGGGGGGGGGGGGGGGGGGGGGGGGGGGGGGGGGGGGGGGGGGGGGGGGGGGGGGGGGGGGGGGGGGGGGGGGGGGGGGGGGGGGGGGGGGGGGGGGGGGGGGGGGGGGGGGGGGGGGGGGGGGGGGGGGGGGGGGGGGGGGGGGGGGGGGGGGGGGGGGGGGGGGGGGGGGGGGGGGGGGGGGGGGGGGGGGGGGGGGGGGGGGGGGGGGGGGGGGGGGGGGGGGGGGGGGGGGGGGGGGGGGGGGGGGGGGGGGGGGGGGGGGGGGGGGGGGGGGGGGGGGGGGGGGGGGGGGGGGGGGGGGGGGGGGGGGGGGGGGGGGGGGGGGGGGGGGGGGGGGGGGGGGGGGGGGGGGGGGGGGGGGGGGGGGGGGGGGGGGGGGGGGGGGGGGGGGGGGGGGGGGGGGGGGGGGGGGGGGGGGGGGGGGGGGGGGGGGGGGGGGGGGGGGGGGGGGGGGGGGGGGGGGGGGGGGGGGGGGGGGGGGGGGGGGGGGGGGGGGGGGGGGGGGGGGGGGGGGGGGGGGGGGGGGGGGGGGGGGGGGGGGGGGGGGGGGGGGGGGGGGGGGGGGGGGGGGGGGGGGGGGGGGGGGGGGGGGGGGGGGGGGGGGGGGGGGGGGGGGGGGGGGGGGGGGGGGGGGGGGGGGGGGGGGGGGGGGGGGGGGGGGGGGGGGGGGGGGGGGGGGGGGGGGGGGGGGGGGGGGGGGGGGGGGGGGGGGGGGGGGGGGGGGGGGGGGGGGGGGGGGGGGGGGGGGGGGGGGGGGGGGGGGGGGGGGGGGGGGGGGGGGGGGGGGGGGGGGGGGGGGGGGGGGGGGGGGGGGGGGGGGGGGGGGGGGGGGGGGGGGGGGGGGGGGGGGGGGGGGGGGGGGGGGGGGGGGGGGGGGGGGGGGGGGGGGGGGGGGGGGGGGGGGGGGGGGGGGGGGGGGGGGGGGGGGGGGGGGGGGGGGGGGGGGGGGGGGGGGGGGGGGGGGGGGGGGGGGGGGGGGGGGGGGGGGGGGGGGGGGGGGGGGGGGGGGGGGGGGGGGGGGGGGGGGGGGGGGGGGGGGGGGGGGGGGGGGGGGGGGGGGGGGGGGGGGGGGGGGGGGGGGGGGGGGGGGGGGGGGGGGGGGGGGGGGGGGGGGGGGGGGGGGGGGGGGGGGGGGGGGGGGGGGGGGGGGGGGGGGGGGGGGGGGGGGGGGGGGGGGGGGGGGGGGGGGGGGGGGGGGGGGGGGGGGGGGGGGGGGGGGGGGGGGGGGGGGGGGGGGGGGGGGGGGGGGGGGGGGGGGGGGGGGGGGGGGGGGGGGGGGGGGGGGGGGGGGGGGGGGGGGGGGGGGGGGGGGGGGGGGGGGGGGGGGGGGGGGGGGGGGGGGGGGGGGGGGGGGGGGGGGGGGGGGGGGGGGGGGGGGGGGGGGGGGGGGGGGGGGGGGGGGGGGGGGGGGGGGGGGGGGGGGGGGGGGGGGGGGGGGGGGGGGGGGGGGGGGGGGGGGGGGGGGGGGGGGGGGGGGGGGGGGGGGGGGGGGGGGGGGGGGGGGGGGGGGGGGGGGGGGGGGGGGGGGGGGGGGGGGGGGGGGGGGGGGGGGGGGGGGGGGGGGGGGGGGGGGGGGGGGGGGGGGGGGGGGGGGGGGGGGGGGGGGGGGGGGGGGGGGGGGGGGGGGGGGGGGGGGGGGGGGGGGGGGGGGGGGGGGGGGGGGGGGGGGGGGGGGGGGGGGGGGGGGGGGGGGGGGGGGGGGGGGGGGGGGGGGGGGGGGGGGGGGGGGGGGGGGGGGGGGGGGGGGGGGGGGGGGGGGGGGGGGGGGGGGGGGGGGGGGGGGGGGGGGGGGGGGGGGGGGGGGGGGGGGGGGGGGGGGGGGGGGGGGGGGGGGGGGGGGGGGGGGGGGGGGGGGGGGGGGGGGGGGGGGGGGGGGGGGGGGGGGGGGGGGGGGGGGGGGGGGGGGGGGGGGGGGGGGGGGGGGGGGGGGGGGGGGGGGGGGGGGGGGGGGGGGGGGGGGGGGGGGGGGGGGGGGGGGGGGGGGGGGGGGGGGGGGGGGGGGGGGGGGGGGGGGGGGGGGGGGGGGGGGGGGGGGGGGGGGGGGGGGGGGGGGGGGGGGGGGGGGGGGGGGGGGGGGGGGGGGGGGGGGGGGGGGGGGGGGGGGGGGGGGGGGGGGGGGGGGGGGGGGGGGGGGGGGGGGGGGGGGGGGGGGGGGGGGGGGGGGGGGGGGGGGGGGGGGGGGGGGGGGGGGGGGGGGGGGGGGGGGGGGGGGGGGGGGGGGGGGGGGGGGGGGGGGGGGGGGGGGGGGGGGGGGGGGGGGGGGGGGGGGGGGGGGGGGGGGGGGGGGGGGGGGGGGGGGGGGGGGGGGGGGGGGGGGGGGGGGGGGGGGGGGGGGGGGGGGGGGGGGGGGGGGGGGGGGGGGGGGGGGGGGGGGGGGGGGGGGGGGGGGGGGGGGGGGGGGGGGGGGGGGGGGGGGGGGGGGGGGGGGGGGGGGGGGGGGGGGGGGGGGGGGGGGGGGGGGGGGGGGGGGGGGGGGGGGGGGGGGGGGGGGGGGGGGGGGGGGGGGGGGGGGGGGGGGGGGGGGGGGGGGGGGGGGGGGGGGGGGGGGGGGGGGGGGGGGGGGGGGGGGGGGGGGGGGGGGGGGGGGGGGGGGGGGGGGGGGGGGGGGGGGGGGGGGGGGGGGGGGGGGGGGGGGGGGGGGGGGGGGGGGGGGGGGGGGGGGGGGGGGGGGGGGGGGGGGGGGGGGGGGGGGGGGGGGGGGGGGGGGGGGGGGGGGGGGGGGGGGGGGGGGGGGGGGGGGGGGGGGGGGGGGGGGGGGGGGGGGGGGGGGGGGGGGGGGGGGGGGGGGGGGGGGGGGGGGGGGGGGGGGGGGGGGGGGGGGGGGGGGGGGGGGGGGGGGGGGGGGGGGGGGGGGGGGGGGGGGGGGGGGGGGGGGGGGGGGGGGGGGGGGGGGGGGGGGGGGGGGGGGGGGGGGGGGGGGGGGGGGGGGGGGGGGGGGGGGGGGGGGGGGGGGGGGGGGGGGGGGGGGGGGGGGGGGGGGGGGGGGGGGGGGGGGGGGGGGGGGGGGGGGGGGGGGGGGGGGGGGGGGGGGGGGGGGGGGGGGGGGGGGGGGGGGGGGGGGGGGGGGGGGGGGGGGGGGGGGGGGGGGGGGGGGGGGGGGGGGGGGGGGGGGGGGGGGGGGGGGGGGGGGGGGGGGGGGGGGGGGGGGGGGGGGGGGGGGGGGGGGGGGGGGGGGGGGGGGGGGGGGGGGGGGGGGGGGGGGGGGGGGGGGGGGGGGGGGGGGGGGGGGGGGGGGGGGGGGGGGGGGGGGGGGGGGGGGGGGGGGGGGGGGGGGGGGGGGGGGGGGGGGGGGGGGGGGGGGGGGGGGGGGGGGGGGGGGGGGGGGGGGGGGGGGGGGGGGGGGGGGGGGGGGGGGGGGGGGGGGGGGGGGGGGGGGGGGGGGGGGGGGGGGGGGGGGGGGGGGGGGGGGGGGGGGGGGGGGGGGGGGGGGGGGGGGGGGGGGGGGGGGGGGGGGGGGGGGGGGGGGGGGGGGGGGGGGGGGGGGGGGGGGGGGGGGGGGGGGGGGGGGGGGGGGGGGGGGGGGGGGGGGGGGGGGGGGGGGGGGGGGGGGGGGGGGGGGGGGGGGGGGGGGGGGGGGGGGGGGGGGGGGGGGGGGGGGGGGGGGGGGGGGGGGGGGGGGGGGGGGGGGGGGGGGGGGGGGGGGGGGGGGGGGGGGGGGGGGGGGGGGGGGGGGGGGGGGGGGGGGGGGGGGGGGGGGGGGGGGGGGGGGGGGGGGGGGGGGGGGGGGGGGGGGGGGGGGGGGGGGGGGGGGGGGGGGGGGGGGGGGGGGGGGGGGGGGGGGGGGGGGGGGGGGGGGGGGGGGGGGGGGGGGGGGGGGGGGGGGGGGGGGGGGGGGGGGGGGGGGGGGGGGGGGGGGGGGGGGGGGGGGGGGGGGGGGGGGGGGGGGGGGGGGGGGGGGGGGGGGGGGGGGGGGGGGGGGGGGGGGGGGGGGGGGGGGGGGGGGGGGGGGGGGGGGGGGGGGGGGGGGGGGGGGGGGGGGGGGGGGGGGGGGGGGGGGGGGGGGGGGGGGGGGGGGGGGGGGGGGGGGGGGGGGGGGGGGGGGGGGGGGGGGGGGGGGGGGGGGGGGGGGGGGGGGGGGGGGGGGGGGGGGGGGGGGGGGGGGGGGGGGGGGGGGGGGGGGGGGGGGGGGGGGGGGGGGGGGGGGGGGGGGGGGGGGGGGGGGGGGGGGGGGGGGGGGGGGGGGGGGGGGGGGGGGGGGGGGGGGGGGGGGGGGGGGGGGGGGGGGGGGGGGGGGGGGGGGGGGGGGGGGGGGGGGGGGGGGGGGGGGGGGGGGGGGGGGGGGGGGGGGGGGGGGGGGGGGGGGGGGGGGGGGGGGGGGGGGGGGGGGGGGGGGGGGGGGGGGGGGGGGGGGGGGGGGGGGGGGGGGGGGGGGGGGGGGGGGGGGGGGGGGGGGGGGGGGGGGGGGGGGGGGGGGGGGGGGGGGGGGGGGGGGGGGGGGGGGGGGGGGGGGGGGGGGGGGGGGGGGGGGGGGGGGGGGGGGGGGGGGGGGGGGGGGGGGGGGGGGGGGGGGGGGGGGGGGGGGGGGGGGGGGGGGGGGGGGGGGGGGGGGGGGGGGGGGGGGGGGGGGGGGGGGGGGGGGGGGGGGGGGGGGGGGGGGGGGGGGGGGGGGGGGGGGGGGGGGGGGGGGGGGGGGGGGGGGGGGGGGGGGGGGGGGGGGGGGGGGGGGGGGGGGGGGGGGGGGGGGGGGGGGGGGGGGGGGGGGGGGGGGGGGGGGGGGGGGGGGGGGGGGGGGGGGGGGGGGGGGGGGGGGGGGGGGGGGGGGGGGGGGGGGGGGGGGGGGGGGGGGGGGGGGGGGGGGGGGGGGGGGGGGGGGGGGGGGGGGGGGGGGGGGGGGGGGGGGGGGGGGGGGGGGGGGGGGGGGGGGGGGGGGGGGGGGGGGGGGGGGGGGGGGGGGGGGGGGGGGGGGGGGGGGGGGGGGGGGGGGGGGGGGGGGGGGGGGGGGGGGGGGGGGGGGGGGGGGGGGGGGGGGGGGGGGGGGGGGGGGGGGGGGGGGGGGGGGGGGGGGGGGGGGGGGGGGGGGGGGGGGGGGGGGGGGGGGGGGGGGGGGGGGGGGGGGGGGGGGGGGGGGGGGGGGGGGGGGGGGGGGGGGGGGGGGGGGGGGGGGGGGGGGGGGGGGGGGGGGGGGGGGGGGGGGGGGGGGGGGGGGGGGGGGGGGGGGGGGGGGGGGGGGGGGGGGGGGGGGGGGGGGGGGGGGGGGGGGGGGGGGGGGGGGGGGGGGGGGGGGGGGGGGGGGGGGGGGGGGGGGGGGGGGGGGGGGGGGGGGGGGGGGGGGGGGGGGGGGGGGGGGGGGGGGGGGGGGGGGGGGGGGGGGGGGGGGGGGGGGGGGGGGGGGGGGGGGGGGGGGGGGGGGGGGGGGGGGGGGGGGGGGGGGGGGGGGGGGGGGGGGGGGGGGGGGGGGGGGGGGGGGGGGGGGGGGGGGGGGGGGGGGGGGGGGGGGGGGGGGGGGGGGGGGGGGGGGGGGGGGGGGGGGGGGGGGGGGGGGGGGGGGGGGGGGGGGGGGGGGGGGGGGGGGGGGGGGGGGGGGGGGGGGGGGGGGGGGGGGGGGGGGGGGGGGGGGGGGGGGGGGGGGGGGGGGGGGGGGGGGGGGGGGGGGGGGGGGGGGGGGGGGGGGGGGGGGGGGGGGGGGGGGGGGGGGGGGGGGGGGGGGGGGGGGGGGGGGGGGGGGGGGGGGGGGGGGGGGGGGGGGGGGGGGGGGGGGGGGGGGGGGGGGGGGGGGGGGGGGGGGGGGGGGGGGGGGGGGGGGGGGGGGGGGGGGGGGGGGGGGGGGGGGGGGGGGGGGGGGGGGGGGGGGGGGGGGGGGGGGGGGGGGGGGGGGGGGGGGGGGGGGGGGGGGGGGGGGGGGGGGGGGGGGGGGGGGGGGGGGGGGGGGGGGGGGGGGGGGGGGGGGGGGGGGGGGGGGGGGGGGGGGGGGGGGGGGGGGGGGGGGGGGGGGGGGGGGGGGGGGGGGGGGGGGGGGGGGGGGGGGGGGGGGGGGGGGGGGGGGGGGGGGGGGGGGGGGGGGGGGGGGGGGGGGGGGGGGGGGGGGGGGGGGGGGGGGGGGGGGGGGGGGGGGGGGGGGGGGGGGGGGGGGGGGGGGGGGGGGGGGGGGGGGGGGGGGGGGGGGGGGGGGGGGGGGGGGGGGGGGGGGGGGGGGGGGGGGGGGGGGGGGGGGGGGGGGGGGGGGGGGGGGGGGGGGGGGGGGGGGGGGGGGGGGGGGGGGGGGGGGGGGGGGGGGGGGGGGGGGGGGGGGGGGGGGGGGGGGGGGGGGGGGGGGGGGGGGGGGGGGGGGGGGGGGGGGGGGGGGGGGGGGGGGGGGGGGGGGGGGGGGGGGGGGGGGGGGGGGGGGGGGGGGGGGGGGGGGGGGGGGGGGGGGGGGGGGGGGGGGGGGGGGGGGGGGGGGGGGGGGGGGGGGGGGGGGGGGGGGGGGGGGGGGGGGGGGGGGGGGGGGGGGGGGGGGGGGGGGGGGGGGGGGGGGGGGGGGGGGGGGGGGGGGGGGGGGGGGGGGGGGGGGGGGGGGGGGGGGGGGGGGGGGGGGGGGGGGGGGGGGGGGGGGGGGGGGGGGGGGGGGGGGGGGGGGGGGGGGGGGGGGGGGGGGGGGGGGGGGGGGGGGGGGGGGGGGGGGGGGGGGGGGGGGGGGGGGGGGGGGGGGGGGGGGGGGGGGGGGGGGGGGGGGGGGGGGGGGGGGGGGGGGGGGGGGGGGGGGGGGGGGGGGGGGGGGGGGGGGGGGGGGGGGGGGGGGGGGGGGGGGGGGGGGGGGGGGGGGGGGGGGGGGGGGGGGGGGGGGGGGGGGGGGGGGGGGGGGGGGGGGGGGGGGGGGGGGGGGGGGGGGGGGGGGGGGGGGGGGGGGGGGGGGGGGGGGGGGGGGGGGGGGGGGGGGGGGGGGGGGGGGGGGGGGGGGGGGGGGGGGGGGGGGGGGGGGGGGGGGGGGGGGGGGGGGGGGGGGGGGGGGGGGGGGGGGGGGGGGGGGGGGGGGGGGGGGGGGGGGGGGGGGGGGGGGGGGGGGGGGGGGGGGGGGGGGGGGGGGGGGGGGGGGGGGGGGGGGGGGGGGGGGGGGGGGGGGGGGGGGGGGGGGGGGGGGGGGGGGGGGGGGGGGGGGGGGGGGGGGGGGGGGGGGGGGGGGGGGGGGGGGGGGGGGGGGGGGGGGGGGGGGGGGGGGGGGGGGGGGGGGGGGGGGGGGGGGGGGGGGGGGGGGGGGGGGGGGGGGGGGGGGGGGGGGGGGGGGGGGGGGGGGGGGGGGGGGGGGGGGGGGGGGGGGGGGGGGGGGGGGGGGGGGGGGGGGGGGGGGGGGGGGGGGGGGGGGGGGGGGGGGGGGGGGGGGGGGGGGGGGGGGGGGGGGGGGGGGGGGGGGGGGGGGGGGGGGGGGGGGGGGGGGGGGGGGGGGGGGGGGGGGGGGGGGGGGGGGGGGGGGGGGGGGGGGGGGGGGGGGGGGGGGGGGGGGGGGGGGGGGGGGGGGGGGGGGGGGGGGGGGGGGGGGGGGGGGGGGGGGGGGGGGGGGGGGGGGGGGGGGGGGGGGGGGGGGGGGGGGGGGGGGGGGGGGGGGGGGGGGGGGGGGGGGGGGGGGGGGGGGGGGGGGGGGGGGGGGGGGGGGGGGGGGGGGGGGGGGGGGGGGGGGGGGGGGGGGGGGGGGGGGGGGGGGGGGGGGGGGGGGGGGGGGGGGGGGGGGGGGGGGGGGGGGGGGGGGGGGGGGGGGGGGGGGGGGGGGGGGGGGGGGGGGGGGGGGGGGGGGGGGGGGGGGGGGGGGGGGGGGGGGGGGGGGGGGGGGGGGGGGGGGGGGGGGGGGGGGGGGGGGGGGGGGGGGGGGGGGGGGGGGGGGGGGGGGGGGGGGGGGGGGGGGGGGGGGGGGGGGGGGGGGGGGGGGGGGGGGGGGGGGGGGGGGGGGGGGGGGGGGGGGGGGGGGGGGGGGGGGGGGGGGGGGGGGGGGGGGGGGGGGGGGGGGGGGGGGGGGGGGGGGGGGGGGGGGGGGGGGGGGGGGGGGGGGGGGGGGGGGGGGGGGGGGGGGGGGGGGGGGGGGGGGGGGGGGGGGGGGGGGGGGGGGGGGGGGGGGGGGGGGGGGGGGGGGGGGGGGGGGGGGGGGGGGGGGGGGGGGGGGGGGGGGGGGGGGGGGGGGGGGGGGGGGGGGGGGGGGGGGGGGGGGGGGGGGGGGGGGGGGGGGGGGGGGGGGGGGGGGGGGGGGGGGGGGGGGGGGGGGGGGGGGGGGGGGGGGGGGGGGGGGGGGGGGGGGGGGGGGGGGGGGGGGGGGGGGGGGGGGGGGGGGGGGGGGGGGGGGGGGGGGGGGGGGGGGGGGGGGGGGGGGGGGGGGGGGGGGGGGGGGGGGGGGGGGGGGGGGGGGGGGGGGGGGGGGGGGGGGGGGGGGGGGGGGGGGGGGGGGGGGGGGGGGGGGGGGGGGGGGGGGGGGGGGGGGGGGGGGGGGGGGGGGGGGGGGGGGGGGGGGGGGGGGGGGGGGGGGGGGGGGGGGGGGGGGGGGGGGGGGGGGGGGGGGGGGGGGGGGGGGGGGGGGGGGGGGGGGGGGGGGGGGGGGGGGGGGGGGGGGGGGGGGGGGGGGGGGGGGGGGGGGGGGGGGGGGGGGGGGGGGGGGGGGGGGGGGGGGGGGGGGGGGGGGGGGGGGGGGGGGGGGGGGGGGGGGGGGGGGGGGGGGGGGGGGGGGGGGGGGGGGGGGGGGGGGGGGGGGGGGGGGGGGGGGGGGGGGGGGGGGGGGGGGGGGGGGGGGGGGGGGGGGGGGGGGGGGGGGGGGGGGGGGGGGGGGGGGGGGGGGGGGGGGGGGGGGGGGGGGGGGGGGGGGGGGGGGGGGGGGGGGGGGGGGGGGGGGGGGGGGGGGGGGGGGGGGGGGGGGGGGGGGGGGGGGGGGGGGGGGGGGGGGGGGGGGGGGGGGGGGGGGGGGGGGGGGGGGGGGGGGGGGGGGGGGGGGGGGGGGGGGGGGGGGGGGGGGGGGGGGGGGGGGGGGGGGGGGGGGGGGGGGGGGGGGGGGGGGGGGGGGGGGGGGGGGGGGGGGGGGGGGGGGGGGGGGGGGGGGGGGGGGGGGGGGGGGGGGGGGGGGGGGGGGGGGGGGGGGGGGGGGGGGGGGGGGGGGGGGGGGGGGGGGGGGGGGGGGGGGGGGGGGGGGGGGGGGGGGGGGGGGGGGGGGGGGGGGGGGGGGGGGGGGGGGGGGGGGGGGGGGGGGGGGGGGGGGGGGGGGGGGGGGGGGGGGGGGGGGGGGGGGGGGGGGGGGGGGGGGGGGGGGGGGGGGGGGGGGGGGGGGGGGGGGGGGGGGGGGGGGGGGGGGGGGGGGGGGGGGGGGGGGGGGGGGGGGGGGGGGGGGGGGGGGGGGGGGGGGGGGGGGGGGGGGGGGGGGGGGGGGGGGGGGGGGGGGGGGGGGGGGGGGGGGGGGGGGGGGGGGGGGGGGGGGGGGGGGGGGGGGGGGGGGGGGGGGGGGGGGGGGGGGGGGGGGGGGGGGGGGGGGGGGGGGGGGGGGGGGGGGGGGGGGGGGGGGGGGGGGGGGGGGGGGGGGGGGGGGGGGGGGGGGGGGGGGGGGGGGGGGGGGGGGGGGGGGGGGGGGGGGGGGGGGGGGGGGGGGGGGGGGGGGGGGGGGGGGGGGGGGGGGGGGGGGGGGGGGGGGGGGGGGGGGGGGGGGGGGGGGGGGGGGGGGGGGGGGGGGGGGGGGGGGGGGGGGGGGGGGGGGGGGGGGGGGGGGGGGGGGGGGGGGGGGGGGGGGGGGGGGGGGGGGGGGGGGGGGGGGGGGGGGGGGGGGGGGGGGGGGGGGGGGGGGGGGGGGGGGGGGGGGGGGGGGGGGGGGGGGGGGGGGGGGGGGGGGGGGGGGGGGGGGGGGGGGGGGGGGGGGGGGGGGGGGGGGGGGGGGGGGGGGGGGGGGGGGGGGGGGGGGGGGGGGGGGGGGGGGGGGGGGGGGGGGGGGGGGGGGGGGGGGGGGGGGGGGGGGGGGGGGGGGGGGGGGGGGGGGGGGGGGGGGGGGGGGGGGGGGGGGGGGGGGGGGGGGGGGGGGGGGGGGGGGGGGGGGGGGGGGGGGGGGGGGGGGGGGGGGGGGGGGGGGGGGGGGGGGGGGGGGGGGGGGGGGGGGGGGGGGGGGGGGGGGGGGGGGGGGGGGGGGGGGGGGGGGGGGGGGGGGGGGGGGGGGGGGGGGGGGGGGGGGGGGGGGGGGGGGGGGGGGGGGGGGGGGGGGGGGGGGGGGGGGGGGGGGGGGGGGGGGGGGGGGGGGGGGGGGGGGGGGGGGGGGGGGGGGGGGGGGGGGGGGGGGGGGGGGGGGGGGGGGGGGGGGGGGGGGGGGGGGGGGGGGGGGGGGGGGGGGGGGGGGGGGGGGGGGGGGGGGGGGGGGGGGGGGGGGGGGGGGGGGGGGGGGGGGGGGGGGGGGGGGGGGGGGGGGGGGGGGGGGGGGGGGGGGGGGGGGGGGGGGGGGGGGGGGGGGGGGGGGGGGGGGGGGGGGGGGGGGGGGGGGGGGGGGGGGGGGGGGGGGGGGGGGGGGGGGGGGGGGGGGGGGGGGGGGGGGGGGGGGGGGGGGGGGGGGGGGGGGGGGGGGGGGGGGGGGGGGGGGGGGGGGGGGGGGGGGGGGGGGGGGGGGGGGGGGGGGGGGGGGGGGGGGGGGGGGGGGGGGGGGGGGGGGGGGGGGGGGGGGGGGGGGGGGGGGGGGGGGGGGGGGGGGGGGGGGGGGGGGGGGGGGGGGGGGGGGGGGGGGGGGGGGGGGGGGGGGGGGGGGGGGGGGGGGGGGGGGGGGGGGGGGGGGGGGGGGGGGGGGGGGGGGGGGGGGGGGGGGGGGGGGGGGGGGGGGGGGGGGGGGGGGGGGGGGGGGGGGGGGGGGGGGGGGGGGGGGGGGGGGGGGGGGGGGGGGGGGGGGGGGGGGGGGGGGGGGGGGGGGGGGGGGGGGGGGGGGGGGGGGGGGGGGGGGGGGGGGGGGGGGGGGGGGGGGGGGGGGGGGGGGGGGGGGGGGGGGGGGGGGGGGGGGGGGGGGGGGGGGGGGGGGGGGGGGGGGGGGGGGGGGGGGGGGGGGGGGGGGGGGGGGGGGGGGGGGGGGGGGGGGGGGGGGGGGGGGGGGGGGGGGGGGGGGGGGGGGGGGGGGGGGGGGGGGGGGGGGGGGGGGGGGGGGGGGGGGGGGGGGGGGGGGGGGGGGGGGGGGGGGGGGGGGGGGGGGGGGGGGGGGGGGGGGGGGGGGGGGGGGGGGGGGGGGGGGGGGGGGGGGGGGGGGGGGGGGGGGGGGGGGGGGGGGGGGGGGGGGGGGGGGGGGGGGGGGGGGGGGGGGGGGGGGGGGGGGGGGGGGGGGGGGGGGGGGGGGGGGGGGGGGGGGGGGGGGGGGGGGGGGGGGGGGGGGGGGGGGGGGGGGGGGGGGGGGGGGGGGGGGGGGGGGGGGGGGGGGGGGGGGGGGGGGGGGGGGGGGGGGGGGGGGGGGGGGGGGGGGGGGGGGGGGGGGGGGGGGGGGGGGGGGGGGGGGGGGGGGGGGGGGGGGGGGGGGGGGGGGGGGGGGGGGGGGGGGGGGGGGGGGGGGGGGGGGGGGGGGGGGGGGGGGGGGGGGGGGGGGGGGGGGGGGGGGGGGGGGGGGGGGGGGGGGGGGGGGGGGGGGGGGGGGGGGGGGGGGGGGGGGGGGGGGGGGGGGGGGGGGGGGGGGGGGGGGGGGGGGGGGGGGGGGGGGGGGGGGGGGGGGGGGGGGGGGGGGGGGGGGGGGGGGGGGGGGGGGGGGGGGGGGGGGGGGGGGGGGGGGGGGGGGGGGGGGGGGGGGGGGGGGGGGGGGGGGGGGGGGGGGGGGGGGGGGGGGGGGGGGGGGGGGGGGGGGGGGGGGGGGGGGGGGGGGGGGGGGGGGGGGGGGGGGGGGGGGGGGGGGGGGGGGGGGGGGGGGGGGGGGGGGGGGGGGGGGGGGGGGGGGGGGGGGGGGGGGGGGGGGGGGGGGGGGGGGGGGGGGGGGGGGGGGGGGGGGGGGGGGGGGGGGGGGGGGGGGGGGGGGGGGGGGGGGGGGGGGGGGGGGGGGGGGGGGGGGGGGGGGGGGGGGGGGGGGGGGGGGGGGGGGGGGGGGGGGGGGGGGGGGGGGGGGGGGGGGGGGGGGGGGGGGGGGGGGGGGGGGGGGGGGGGGGGGGGGGGGGGGGGGGGGGGGGGGGGGGGGGGGGGGGGGGGGGGGGGGGGGGGGGGGGGGGGGGGGGGGGGGGGGGGGGGGGGGGGGGGGGGGGGGGGGGGGGGGGGGGGGGGGGGGGGGGGGGGGGGGGGGGGGGGGGGGGGGGGGGGGGGGGGGGGGGGGGGGGGGGGGGGGGGGGGGGGGGGGGGGGGGGGGGGGGGGGGGGGGGGGGGGGGGGGGGGGGGGGGGGGGGGGGGGGGGGGGGGGGGGGGGGGGGGGGGGGGGGGGGGGGGGGGGGGGGGGGGGGGGGGGGGGGGGGGGGGGGGGGGGGGGGGGGGGGGGGGGGGGGGGGGGGGGGGGGGGGGGGGGGGGGGGGGGGGGGGGGGGGGGGGGGGGGGGGGGGGGGGGGGGGGGGGGGGGGGGGGGGGGGGGGGGGGGGGGGGGGGGGGGGGGGGGGGGGGGGGGGGGGGGGGGGGGGGGGGGGGGGGGGGGGGGGGGGGGGGGGGGGGGGGGGGGGGGGGGGGGGGGGGGGGGGGGGGGGGGGGGGGGGGGGGGGGGGGGGGGGGGGGGGGGGGGGGGGGGGGGGGGGGGGGGGGGGGGGGGGGGGGGGGGGGGGGGGGGGGGGGGGGGGGGGGGGGGGGGGGGGGGGGGGGGGGGGGGGGGGGGGGGGGGGGGGGGGGGGGGGGGGGGGGGGGGGGGGGGGGGGGGGGGGGGGGGGGGGGGGGGGGGGGGGGGGGGGGGGGGGGGGGGGGGGGGGGGGGGGGGGGGGGGGGGGGGGGGGGGGGGGGGGGGGGGGGGGGGGGGGGGGGGGGGGGGGGGGGGGGGGGGGGGGGGGGGGGGGGGGGGGGGGGGGGGGGGGGGGGGGGGGGGGGGGGGGGGGGGGGGGGGGGGGGGGGGGGGGGGGGGGGGGGGGGGGGGGGGGGGGGGGGGGGGGGGGGGGGGGGGGGGGGGGGGGGGGGGGGGGGGGGGGGGGGGGGGGGGGGGGGGGGGGGGGGGGGGGGGGGGGGGGGGGGGGGGGGGGGGGGGGGGGGGGGGGGGGGGGGGGGGGGGGGGGGGGGGGGGGGGGGGGGGGGGGGGGGGGGGGGGGGGGGGGGGGGGGGGGGGGGGGGGGGGGGGGGGGGGGGGGGGGGGGGGGGGGGGGGGGGGGGGGGGGGGGGGGGGGGGGGGGGGGGGGGGGGGGGGGGGGGGGGGGGGGGGGGGGGGGGGGGGGGGGGGGGGGGGGGGGGGGGGGGGGGGGGGGGGGGGGGGGGGGGGGGGGGGGGGGGGGGGGGGGGGGGGGGGGGGGGGGGGGGGGGGGGGGGGGGGGGGGGGGGGGGGGGGGGGGGGGGGGGGGGGGGGGGGGGGGGGGGGGGGGGGGGGGGGGGGGGGGGGGGGGGGGGGGGGGGGGGGGGGGGGGGGGGGGGGGGGGGGGGGGGGGGGGGGGGGGGGGGGGGGGGGGGGGGGGGGGGGGGGGGGGGGGGGGGGGGGGGGGGGGGGGGGGGGGGGGGGGGGGGGGGGGGGGGGGGGGGGGGGGGGGGGGGGGGGGGGGGGGGGGGGGGGGGGGGGGGGGGGGGGGGGGGGGGGGGGGGGGGGGGGGGGGGGGGGGGGGGGGGGGGGGGGGGGGGGGGGGGGGGGGGGGGGGGGGGGGGGGGGGGGGGGGGGGGGGGGGGGGGGGGGGGGGGGGGGGGGGGGGGGGGGGGGGGGGGGGGGGGGGGGGGGGGGGGGGGGGGGGGGGGGGGGGGGGGGGGGGGGGGGGGGGGGGGGGGGGGGGGGGGGGGGGGGGGGGGGGGGGGGGGGGGGGGGGGGGGGGGGGGGGGGGGGGGGGGGGGGGGGGGGGGGGGGGGGGGGGGGGGGGGGGGGGGGGGGGGGGGGGGGGGGGGGGGGGGGGGGGGGGGGGGGGGGGGGGGGGGGGGGGGGGGGGGGGGGGGGGGGGGGGGGGGGGGGGGGGGGGGGGGGGGGGGGGGGGGGGGGGGGGGGGGGGGGGGGGGGGGGGGGGGGGGGGGGGGGGGGGGGGGGGGGGGGGGGGGGGGGGGGGGGGGGGGGGGGGGGGGGGGGGGGGGGGGGGGGGGGGGGGGGGGGGGGGGGGGGGGGGGGGGGGGGGGGGGGGGGGGGGGGGGGGGGGGGGGGGGGGGGGGGGGGGGGGGGGGGGGGGGGGGGGGGGGGGGGGGGGGGGGGGGGGGGGGGGGGGGGGGGGGGGGGGGGGGGGGGGGGGGGGGGGGGGGGGGGGGGGGGGGGGGGGGGGGGGGGGGGGGGGGGGGGGGGGGGGGGGGGGGGGGGGGGGGGGGGGGGGGGGGGGGGGGGGGGGGGGGGGGGGGGGGGGGGGGGGGGGGGGGGGGGGGGGGGGGGGGGGGGGGGGGGGGGGGGGGGGGGGGGGGGGGGGGGGGGGGGGGGGGGGGGGGGGGGGGGGGGGGGGGGGGGGGGGGGGGGGGGGGGGGGGGGGGGGGGGGGGGGGGGGGGGGGGGGGGGGGGGGGGGGGGGGGGGGGGGGGGGGGGGGGGGGGGGGGGGGGGGGGGGGGGGGGGGGGGGGGGGGGGGGGGGGGGGGGGGGGGGGGGGGGGGGGGGGGGGGGGGGGGGGGGGGGGGGGGGGGGGGGGGGGGGGGGGGGGGGGGGGGGGGGGGGGGGGGGGGGGGGGGGGGGGGGGGGGGGGGGGGGGGGGGGGGGGGGGGGGGGGGGGGGGGGGGGGGGGGGGGGGGGGGGGGGGGGGGGGGGGGGGGGGGGGGGGGGGGGGGGGGGGGGGGGGGGGGGGGGGGGGGGGGGGGGGGGGGGGGGGGGGGGGGGGGGGGGGGGGGGGGGGGGGGGGGGGGGGGGGGGGGGGGGGGGGGGGGGGGGGGGGGGGGGGGGGGGGGGGGGGGGGGGGGGGGGGGGGGGGGGGGGGGGGGGGGGGGGGGGGGGGGGGGGGGGGGGGGGGGGGGGGGGGGGGGGGGGGGGGGGGGGGGGGGGGGGGGGGGGGGGGGGGGGGGGGGGGGGGGGGGGGGGGGGGGGGGGGGGGGGGGGGGGGGGGGGGGGGGGGGGGGGGGGGGGGGGGGGGGGGGGGGGGGGGGGGGGGGGGGGGGGGGGGGGGGGGGGGGGGGGGGGGGGGGGGGGGGGGGGGGGGGGGGGGGGGGGGGGGGGGGGGGGGGGGGGGGGGGGGGGGGGGGGGGGGGGGGGGGGGGGGGGGGGGGGGGGGGGGGGGGGGGGGGGGGGGGGGGGGGGGGGGGGGGGGGGGGGGGGGGGGGGGGGGGGGGGGGGGGGGGGGGGGGGGGGGGGGGGGGGGGGGGGGGGGGGGGGGGGGGGGGGGGGGGGGGGGGGGGGGGGGGGGGGGGGGGGGGGGGGGGGGGGGGGGGGGGGGGGGGGGGGGGGGGGGGGGGGGGGGGGGGGGGGGGGGGGGGGGGGGGGGGGGGGGGGGGGGGGGGGGGGGGGGGGGGGGGGGGGGGGGGGGGGGGGGGGGGGGGGGGGGGGGGGGGGGGGGGGGGGGGGGGGGGGGGGGGGGGGGGGGGGGGGGGGGGGGGGGGGGGGGGGGGGGGGGGGGGGGGGGGGGGGGGGGGGGGGGGGGGGGGGGGGGGGGGGGGGGGGGGGGGGGGGGGGGGGGGGGGGGGGGGGGGGGGGGGGGGGGGGGGGGGGGGGGGGGGGGGGGGGGGGGGGGGGGGGGGGGGGGGGGGGGGGGGGGGGGGGGGGGGGGGGGGGGGGGGGGGGGGGGGGGGGGGGGGGGGGGGGGGGGGGGGGGGGGGGGGGGGGGGGGGGGGGGGGGGGGGGGGGGGGGGGGGGGGGGGGGGGGGGGGGGGGGGGGGGGGGGGGGGGGGGGGGGGGGGGGGGGGGGGGGGGGGGGGGGGGGGGGGGGGGGGGGGGGGGGGGGGGGGGGGGGGGGGGGGGGGGGGGGGGGGGGGGGGGGGGGGGGGGGGGGGGGGGGGGGGGGGGGGGGGGGGGGGGGGGGGGGGGGGGGGGGGGGGGGGGGGGGGGGGGGGGGGGGGGGGGGGGGGGGGGGGGGGGGGGGGGGGGGGGGGGGGGGGGGGGGGGGGGGGGGGGGGGGGGGGGGGGGGGGGGGGGGGGGGGGGGGGGGGGGGGGGGGGGGGGGGGGGGGGGGGGGGGGGGGGGGGGGGGGGGGGGGGGGGGGGGGGGGGGGGGGGGGGGGGGGGGGGGGGGGGGGGGGGGGGGGGGGGGGGGGGGGGGGGGGGGGGGGGGGGGGGGGGGGGGGGGGGGGGGGGGGGGGGGGGGGGGGGGGGGGGGGGGGGGGGGGGGGGGGGGGGGGGGGGGGGGGGGGGGGGGGGGGGGGGGGGGGGGGGGGGGGGGGGGGGGGGGGGGGGGGGGGGGGGGGGGGGGGGGGGGGGGGGGGGGGGGGGGGGGGGGGGGGGGGGGGGGGGGGGGGGGGGGGGGGGGGGGGGGGGGGGGGGGGGGGGGGGGGGGGGGGGGGGGGGGGGGGGGGGGGGGGGGGGGGGGGGGGGGGGGGGGGGGGGGGGGGGGGGGGGGGGGGGGGGGGGGGGGGGGGGGGGGGGGGGGGGGGGGGGGGGGGGGGGGGGGGGGGGGGGGGGGGGGGGGGGGGGGGGGGGGGGGGGGGGGGGGGGGGGGGGGGGGGGGGGGGGGGGGGGGGGGGGGGGGGGGGGGGGGGGGGGGGGGGGGGGGGGGGGGGGGGGGGGGGGGGGGGGGGGGGGGGGGGGGGGGGGGGGGGGGGGGGGGGGGGGGGGGGGGGGGGGGGGGGGGGGGGGGGGGGGGGGGGGGGGGGGGGGGGGGGGGGGGGGGGGGGGGGGGGGGGGGGGGGGGGGGGGGGGGGGGGGGGGGGGGGGGGGGGGGGGGGGGGGGGGGGGGGGGGGGGGGGGGGGGGGGGGGGGGGGGGGGGGGGGGGGGGGGGGGGGGGGGGGGGGGGGGGGGGGGGGGGGGGGGGGGGGGGGGGGGGGGGGGGGGGGGGGGGGGGGGGGGGGGGGGGGGGGGGGGGGGGGGGGGGGGGGGGGGGGGGGGGGGGGGGGGGGGGGGGGGGGGGGGGGGGGGGGGGGGGGGGGGGGGGGGGGGGGGGGGGGGGGGGGGGGGGGGGGGGGGGGGGGGGGGGGGGGGGGGGGGGGGGGGGGGGGGGGGGGGGGGGGGGGGGGGGGGGGGGGGGGGGGGGGGGGGGGGGGGGGGGGGGGGGGGGGGGGGGGGGGGGGGGGGGGGGGGGGGGGGGGGGGGGGGGGGGGGGGGGGGGGGGGGGGGGGGGGGGGGGGGGGGGGGGGGGGGGGGGGGGGGGGGGGGGGGGGGGGGGGGGGGGGGGGGGGGGGGGGGGGGGGGGGGGGGGGGGGGGGGGGGGGGGGGGGGGGGGGGGGGGGGGGGGGGGGGGGGGGGGGGGGGGGGGGGGGGGGGGGGGGGGGGGGGGGGGGGGGGGGGGGGGGGGGGGGGGGGGGGGGGGGGGGGGGGGGGGGGGGGGGGGGGGGGGGGGGGGGGGGGGGGGGGGGGGGGGGGGGGGGGGGGGGGGGGGGGGGGGGGGGGGGGGGGGGGGGGGGGGGGGGGGGGGGGGGGGGGGGGGGGGGGGGGGGGGGGGGGGGGGGGGGGGGGGGGGGGGGGGGGGGGGGGGGGGGGGGGGGGGGGGGGGGGGGGGGGGGGGGGGGGGGGGGGGGGGGGGGGGGGGGGGGGGGGGGGGGGGGGGGGGGGGGGGGGGGGGGGGGGGGGGGGGGGGGGGGGGGGGGGGGGGGGGGGGGGGGGGGGGGGGGGGGGGGGGGGGGGGGGGGGGGGGGGGGGGGGGGGGGGGGGGGGGGGGGGGGGGGGGGGGGGGGGGGGGGGGGGGGGGGGGGGGGGGGGGGGGGGGGGGGGGGGGGGGGGGGGGGGGGGGGGGGGGGGGGGGGGGGGGGGGGGGGGGGGGGGGGGGGGGGGGGGGGGGGGGGGGGGGGGGGGGGGGGGGGGGGGGGGGGGGGGGGGGGGGGGGGGGGGGGGGGGGGGGGGGGGGGGGGGGGGGGGGGGGGGGGGGGGGGGGGGGGGGGGGGGGGGGGGGGGGGGGGGGGGGGGGGGGGGGGGGGGGGGGGGGGGGGGGGGGGGGGGGGGGGGGGGGGGGGGGGGGGGGGGGGGGGGGGGGGGGGGGGGGGGGGGGGGGGGGGGGGGGGGGGGGGGGGGGGGGGGGGGGGGGGGGGGGGGGGGGGGGGGGGGGGGGGGGGGGGGGGGGGGGGGGGGGGGGGGGGGGGGGGGGGGGGGGGGGGGGGGGGGGGGGGGGGGGGGGGGGGGGGGGGGGGGGGGGGGGGGGGGGGGGGGGGGGGGGGGGGGGGGGGGGGGGGGGGGGGGGGGGGGGGGGGGGGGGGGGGGGGGGGGGGGGGGGGGGGGGGGGGGGGGGGGGGGGGGGGGGGGGGGGGGGGGGGGGGGGGGGGGGGGGGGGGGGGGGGGGGGGGGGGGGGGGGGGGGGGGGGGGGGGGGGGGGGGGGGGGGGGGGGGGGGGGGGGGGGGGGGGGGGGGGGGGGGGGGGGGGGGGGGGGGGGGGGGGGGGGGGGGGGGGGGGGGGGGGGGGGGGGGGGGGGGGGGGGGGGGGGGGGGGGGGGGGGGGGGGGGGGGGGGGGGGGGGGGGGGGGGGGGGGGGGGGGGGGGGGGGGGGGGGGGGGGTGGGGGGGGGGGGGGGGGGGGGGGGGGGGGGGGGGGGGGGGGGGGGGGGGGGGGGGGGGGGGGGGGGGGGGGGGGGGGGGGGGGGGGGGGGGGGGGGGGGGGGGGGGGGGGGGGGGGGGGGGGGGGGGGGGGGGGGGGGGGGGGGGGGGGGGGGGGGGGGGGGGGGGGGGGGGGGGGGGGGGGGGGGGGGGGGGGGGGGGGGGGGGGGGGGGGGGGGGGGGGGGGGGGGGGGGGGGGGGGGGGGGGGGGGGGGGGGGGGGGGGGGGGGGGGGGGGGGGGGGGGGGGGGGGGGGGGGGGGGGGGGGGGGGGGGGGGGGGGGGGGGGGGGGGGGGGGGGGGGGGGGGGGGGGGGGGGGGGGGGGGGGGGGGGGGGGGGGGGGGGGGGGGGGGGGGGGGGGGGGGGGGGGGGGGGGGGGGGGGGGGGGGGGGGGGGGGGGGGGGGGGGGGGGGGGGGGGGGGGGGGGGGGGGGGGGGGGGGGGGGGGGGGGGGGGGGGGGGGGGGGGGGGGGGGGGGGGGGGGGGGGGGGGGGGGGGGGGGGGGGGGGGGGGGGGGGGGGGGGGGGGGGGGGGGGGGGGGGGGGGGGGGGGGGGGGGGGGGGGGGGGGGGGGGGGGGGGGGGGGGGGGGGGGGGGGGGGGGGGGGGGGGGGGGGGGGGGGGGGGGGGGGGGGGGGGGGGGGGGGGGGGGGGGGGGGGGGGGGGGGGGGGGGGGGGGGGGGGGGGGGGGGGGGGGGGGGGGGGGGGGGGGGGGGGGGGGGGGGGGGGGGGGGGGGGGGGGGGGGGGGGGGGGGGGGGGGGGGGGGGGGGGGGGGGGGGGGGGGGGGGGGGGGGGGGGGGGGGGGGGGGGGGGGGGGGGGGGGGGGGGGGGGGGGGGGGGGGGGGGGGGGGGGGGGGGGGGGGGGGGGGGGGGGGGGGGGGGGGGGGGGGGGGGGGGGGGGGGGGGGGGGGGGGGGGGGGGGGGGGGGGGGGGGGGGGGGGGGGGGGGGGGGGGGGGGGGGGGGGGGGGGGGGGGGGGGGGGGGGGGGGGGGGGGGGGGGGGGGGGGGGGGGGGGGGGGGGGGGGGGGGGGGGGGGGGGGGGGGGGGGGGGGGGGGGGGGGGGGGGGGGGGGGGGGGTGGGGGGGGGGGGGGGGGGGGGGGGGGGGGGGGGGGGGGGGGGGGGGGGGGGGGGGGGGGGGGGGGGGGGGGGGGGGGGGGGGGGGGGGGGGGGGGGGGGGGGGGGGGGGGGGGGGGGGGGGGGGGGGGGGGGGGGGGGGGGGGGGGGGGGGGGGGGGGGGGGGGGGGGGGGGGGGGGGGGGGGGGGGGGGGGGGGGGGGGGGGGGGGGGGGGGGGGGGGGGGGGGGGGGGGGGGGGGGGGGGGGGGGGGGGGGGGGGGGGGGGGGGGGGGGGGGGGGGGGGGGGGGGGGGGGGGGGGGGGGGGGGGGGGGGGGGGGGGGGGGGGGGGGGGGGGGGGGGGGGGGGGGGGGGGGGGGGGGGGGGGGGGGGGGGGGGGGGGGGGGGGGGGGGGGGGGGGGGGGGGGGGGGGGGGGGGGGGGGGGGGGGGGGGGGGGGGGGGGGGGGGGGGGGGGGGGGGGGGGGGGGGGGGGGGGGGGGGGGGGGGGGGGGGGGGGGGGGGGGGGGGGGGGGGGGGGGGGGGGGGGGGGGGGGGGGGGGGGGGGGGGGGGGGGGGGGGGGGGGGGGGGGGGGGGGGGGGGGGGGGGGGGGGGGGGGGGGGGGGGGGGGGGGGGGGGGGGGGGGGGGGGGGGGGGGGGGGGGGGGGGGGGGGGGGGGGGGGGGGGGGGGGGGGGGGGGGGGGGGGGGGGGGGGGGGGGGGGGGGGGGGGGGGGGGGGGGGGGGGGGGGGGGGGGGGGGGGGGGGGGGGGGGGGGGGGGGGGGGGGGGGGGGGGGGGGGGGGGGGGGGGGGGGGGGGGGGGGGGGGGGGGGGGGGGGGGGGGGGGGGGGGGGGGGGGGGGGGGGGGGGGGGGGGGGGGGGGGGGGGGGGGGGGGGGGGGGGGGGGGGGGGGGGGGGGGGGGGGGGGGGGGGGGGGGGGGGGGGGGGGGGGGGGGGGGGGGGGGGGGGGGGGGGGGGGGGGGGGGGGGGGGGGGGGGGGGGGGGGGGGGGGGGGGGGGGGGGGGGGGGGGGGGGGGGGGGGGGGGGGGGGGGGGGGGGGGGGGGGGGGGGGGGGGGGGGGGGGGGGGGGGGGGGGGGGGGGGGGGGGGGGGGGGGGGGGGGGGGGGGGGGGGGGGGGGGGGGGGGGGGGGGGGGGGGGGGGGGGGGGGGGGGGGGGGGGGGGGGGGGGGGGGGGGGGGGGGGGGGGGGGGGGGGGGGGGGGGGGGGGGGGGGGGGGGGGGGGGGGGGGGGGGGGGGGGGGGGGGGGGGGGGGGGGGGGGGGGGGGGGGGGGGGGGGGGGGGGGGGGGGGGGGGGGGGGGGGGGGGGGGGGGGGGGGGGGGGGGGGGGGGGGGGGGGGGGGGGGGGGGGGGGGGGGGGGGGGGGGGGGGGGGGGGGGGGGGGGGGGGGGGGGGGGGGGGGGGGGGGGGGGGGGGGGGGGGGGGGGGGGGGGGGGGGGGGGGGGGGGGGGGGGGGGGGGGGGGGGGGGGGGGGGGGGGGGGGGGGGGGGGGGGGGGGGGGGGGGGGGGGGGGGGGGGGGGGGGGGGGGGGGGGGGGGGGGGGGGGGGGGGGGGGGGGGGGGGGGGGGGGGGGGGGGGGGGGGGGGGGGGGGGGGGGGGGGGGGGGGGGGGGGGGGGGGGGGGGGGGGGGGGGGGGGGGGGGGGGGGGGGGGGGGGGGGGGGGGGGGGGGGGGGGGGGGGGGGGGGGGGGGGGGGTGGGGGGGGGGGGGGGGGGGGGGGGGGGGGGGGGGGGGGGGGGGGGGGGGGGGGGGGGGGGGGGGGGGGGGGGGGGGGGGGGGGGGGGGGGGGGGGGGGGGGGGGGGGGGGGGGGGGGGGGGGGGGGGGGGGGGGGGGGGGGGGGGGGGGGGGGGGGGGGGGGGGGGGGGGGGGGGGGGGGGGGGGGGGGGGGGGGGGGGGGGGGGGGGGGGGGGGGGGGGGGGGGGGGGGGGGGGGGGGGGGGGGGGGGGGGGGGGGGGGGGGGGGGGGGGGGGGGGGGGGGGGGGGGGGGGGGGGGGGGGGGGGGGGGGGGGGGGGGGGGGGGGGGGGGGGGGGGGGGGGGGGGGGGGGGGGGGGGGGGGGGGGGGGGGGGGGGGGGGGGGGGGGGGGGGGGGGGGGGGGGGGGGGGGGGGGGGGGGGGGGGGGGGGGGGGGGGGGGGGGGGGGGGGGGGGGGGGGGGGGGGGGGGGGGGGGGGGGGGGGGGGGGGGGGGGGGGGGGGGGGGGGGGGGGGGGGGGGGGGGGGGGGGGGGGGGGGGGGGGGGGGGGGGGGGGGGGGGGGGGGGGGGGGGGGGGGGGGGGGGGGGGGGGGGGGGGGGGGGGGGGGGGGGGGGGGGGGGGGGGGGGGGGGGGGGGGGGGGGGGGGGGGGGGGGGGGGGGGGGGGGGGGGGGGGGGGGGGGGGGGGGGGGGGGGGGGGGGGGGGGGGGGGGGGGGGGGGGGGGGGGGGGGGGGGGGGGGGGGGGGGGGGGGGGGGGGGGGGGGGGGGGGGGGGGGGGGGGGGGGGGGGGGGGGGGGGGGGGGGGGGGGGGGGGGGGGGGGGGGGGGGGGGGGGGGGGGGGGGGGGGGGGGGGGGGGGGGGGGGGGGGGGGGGGGGGGGGGGGGGGGGGGGGGGGGGGGGGGGGGGGGGGGGGGGGGGGGGGGGGGGGGGGGGGGGGGGGGGGGGGGGGGGGGGGGGGGGGGGGGGGGGGGGGGGGGGGGGGGGGGGGGGGGGGGGGGGGGGGGGGGGGGGGGGGGGGGGGGGGGGGGGGGGGGGGGGGGGGGGGGGGGGGGGGGGGGGGGGGGGGGGGGGGGGGGGGGGGGGGGGGGGGGGGGGGGGGGGGGGGGGGGGGGGGGGGGGGGGGGGGGGGGGGGGGGGGGGGGGGGGGGGGGGGGGGGGGGGGGGGGGGGGGGGGGGGGGGGGGGGGGGGGGGGGGGGGGGGGGGGGGGGGGGGGGGGGGGGGGGGGGGGGGGGGGGGGGGGGGGGGGGGGGGGGGGGGGGGGGGGGGGGGGGGGGGGGGGGGGGGGGGGGGGGGGGGGGGGGGGGGGGGGGGGGGGGGGGGGGGGGGGGGGGGGGGGGGGGGGGGGGGGGGGGGGGGGGGGGGGGGGGGGGGGGGGGGGGGGGGGGGGGGGGGGGGGGGGGGGGGGGGGGGGGGGGGGGGGGGGGGGGGGGGGGGGGGGGGGGGGGGGGGGGGGGGGGGGGGGGGGGGGGGGGGGGGGGGGGGGGGGGGGGGGGGGGGGGGGGGGGGGGGGGGGGGGGGGGGGGGGGGGGGGGGGGGGGGGGGGGGGGGGGGGGGGGGGGGGGGGGGGGGGGGGGGGGGGGGGGGGGGGGGGGGGGGGGGGGGGGGGGGGGGGGGGGGGGGGGGGGGGGGGGGGGGGGGGGGGGGGGGGGGGGGGGGGGGGGGGGGGGGGGGGGGGGGGGGGGGGGGGGGGGGGGGGGGGGGGGGGGGGGGGGGGGGGGGGGGGGGGGGGGGGGGGGGGGGGGGGGGGGGGGGGGGGGGGGGGGGGGGGGGGGGGGGGGGGGGGGGGGGGGGGGGGGGGGGGGGGGGGGGGGGGGGGGGGGGGGGGGGGGGGGGGGGGGGGGGGGGGGGGGGGGGGGGGGGGGGGGGGGGGGGGGGGGGGGGGGGGGGGGGGGGGGGGGGGGGGGGGGGGGGGGGGGGGGGGGGGGGGGGGGGGGGGGGGGGGGGGGGGGGGGGGGGGGGGGGGGGGGGGGGGGGGGGGGGGGGGGGGGGGGGGGGGGGGGGGGGGGGGGGGGGGGGGGGGGGGGGGGGGGGGGGGGGGGGGGGGGGGGGGGGGGGGGGGGGGGGGGGGGGGGGGGGGGGGGGGGGGGGGGGGGGGGGGGGGGGGGGGGGGGGGGGGGGGGGGGGGGGGGGGGGGGGGGGGGGGGGGGGGGGGGGGGGGGGGGGGGGGGGGGGGGGGGGGGGGGGGGGGGGGGGGGGGGGGGGGGGGGGGGGGGGGGGGGGGGGGGGGGGGGGGGGGGGGGGGGGGGGGGGGGGGGGGGGGGGGGGGGGGGGGGGGGGGGGGGGGGGGGGGGGGGGGGGGGGGGGGGGGGGGGGGGGGGGGGGGGGGGGGGGGGGGGGGGGGGGGGGGGGGGGGGGGGGGGGGGGGGGGGGGGGGGGGGGGGGGGGGGGGGGGGGGGGGGGGGGGGGGGGGGGGGGGGGGGGGGGGGGGGGGGGGGGGGGGGGGGGGGGGGGGGGGGGGGGGGGGGGGGGGGGGGGGGGGGGGGGGGGGGGGGGGGGGGGGGGGGGGGGGGGGGGGGGGGGGGGGGGGGGGGGGGGGGGGGGGGGGGGGGGGGGGGGGGGGGGGGGGGGGGGGGGGGGGGGGGGGGGGGGGGGGGGGGGGGGGGGGGGGGGGGGGGGGGGGGGGGGGGGGGGGGGGGGGGGGGGGGGGGGGGGGGGGGGGGGGGGGGGGGGGGGGGGGGGGGGGGGGGGGGGGGGGGGGGGGGGGGGGGGGGGGGGGGGGGGGGGGGGGGGGGGGGGGGGGGGGGGGGGGGGGGGGGGGGGGGGGGGGGGGGGGGGGGGGGGGGGGGGGGGGGGGGGGGGGGGGGGGGGGGGGGGGGGGGGGGGGGGGGGGGGGGGGGGGGGGGGGGGGGGGGGGGGGGGGGGGGGGGGGGGGGGGGGGGGGGGGGGGGGGGGGGGGGGGGGGGGGGGGGGGGGGGGGGGGGGGGGGGGGGGGGGGGGGGGGGGGGGGGGGGGGGGGGGGGGGGGGGGGGGGGGGGGGGGGGGGGGGGGGGGGGGGGGGGGGGGGGGGGGGGGGGGGGGGGGGGGGGGGGGGGGGGGGGGGGGGGGGGGGGGGGGGGGGGGGGGGGGGGGGGGGGGGGGGGGGGGGGGGGGGGGGGGGGGGGGGGGGGGGGGGGGGGGGGGGGGGGGGGGGGGGGGGGGGGGGGGGGGGGGGGGGGGGGGGGGGGGGGGGGGGGGGGGGGGGGGGGGGGGGGGGGGGGGGGGGGGGGGGGGGGGGGGGGGGGGGGGGGGGGGGGGGGGGGGGGGGGGGGGGGGGGGGGGGGGGGGGGGGGGGGGGGGGGGGGGGGGGGGGGGGGGGGGGGGGGGGGGGGGGGGGGGGGGGGGGGGGGGGGGGGGGGGGGGGGGGGGGGGGGGGGGGGGGGGGGGGGGGGGGGGGGGGGGGGGGGGGGGGGGGGGGGGGGGGGGGGGGGGGGGGGGGGGGGGGGGGGGGGGGGGGGGGGGGGGGGGGGGGGGGGGGGGGGGGGGGGGGGGGGGGGGGGGGGGGGGGGGGGGGGGGGGGGGGGGGGGGGGGGGGGGGGGGGGGGGGGGGGGGGGGGGGGGGGGGGGGGGGGGGGGGGGGGGGGGGGGGGGGGGGGGGGGGGGGGGGGGGGGGGGGGGGGGGGGGGGGGGGGGGGGGGGGGGGGGGGGGGGGGGGGGGGGGGGGGGGGGGGGGGGGGGGGGGGGGGGGGGGGGGGGGGGGGGGGGGGGGGGGGGGGGGGGGGGGGGGGGGGGGGGGGGGGGGGGGGGGGGGGGGGGGGGGGGGGGGGGGGGGGGGGGGGGGGGGGGGGGGGGGGGGGGGGGGGGGGGGGGGGGGGGGGGGGGGGGGGGGGGGGGGGGGGGGGGGGGGGGGGGGGGGGGGGGGGGGGGGGGGGGGGGGGGGGGGGGGGGGGGGGGGGGGGGGGGGGGGGGGGGGGGGGGGGGGGGGGGGGGGGGGGGGGGGGGGGGGGGGGGGGGGGGGGGGGGGGGGGGGGGGGGGGGGGGGGGGGGGGGGGGGGGGGGGGGGGGGGGGGGGGGGGGGGGGGGGGGGGGGGGGGGGGGGGGGGGGGGGGGGGGGGGGGGGGGGGGGGGGGGGGGGGGGGGGGGGGGGGGGGGGGGGGGGGGGGGGGGGGGGGGGGGGGGGGGGGGGGGGGGGGGGGGGGGGGGGGGGGGGGGGGGGGGGGGGGGGGGGGGGGGGGGGGGGGGGGGGGGGGGGGGGGGGGGGGGGGGGGGGGGGGGGGGGGGGGGGGGGGGGGGGGGGGGGGGGGGGGGGGGGGGGGGGGGGGGGGGGGGGGGGGGGGGGGGGGGGGGGGGGGGGGGGGGGGGGGGGGGGGGGGGGGGGGGGGGGGGGGGGGGGGGGGGGGGGGGGGGGGGGGGGGGGGGGGGGGGGGGGGGGGGGGGGGGGGGGGGGGGGGGGGGGGGGGGGGGGGGGGGGGGGGGGGGGGGGGGGGGGGGGGGGGGGGGGGGGGGGGGGGGGGGGGGGGGGGGGGGGGGGGGGGGGGGGGGGGGGGGGGGGGGGGGGGGGGGGGGGGGGGGGGGGGGGGGGGGGGGGGGGGGGGGGGGGGGGGGGGGGGGGGGGGGGGGGGGGGGGGGGGGGGGGGGGGGGGGGGGGGGGGGGGGGGGGGGGGGGGGGGGGGGGGGGGGGGGGGGGGGGGGGGGGGGGGGGGGGGGGGGGGGGGGGGGGGGGGGGGGGGGGGGGGGGGGGGGGGGGGGGGGGGGGGGGGGGGGGGGGGGGGGGGGGGGGGGGGGGGGGGGGGGGGGGGGGGGGGGGGGGGGGGGGGGGGGGGGGGGGGGGGGGGGGGGGGGGGGGGGGGGGGGGGGGGGGGGGGGGGGGGGGGGGGGGGGGGGGGGGGGGGGGGGGGGGGGGGGGGGGGGGGGGGGGGGGGGGGGGGGGGGGGGGGGGGGGGGGGGGGGGGGGGGGGGGGGGGGGGGGGGGGGGGGGGGGGGGGGGGGGGGGGGGGGGGGGGGGGGGGGGGGGGGGGGGGGGGGGGGGGGGGGGGGGGGGGGGGGGGGGGGGGGGGGGGGGGGGGGGGGGGGGGGGGGGGGGGGGGGGGGGGGGGGGGGGGGGGGGGGGGGGGGGGGGGGGGGGGGGGGGGGGGGGGGGGGGGGGGGGGGGGGGGGGGGGGGGGGGGGGGGGGGGGGGGGGGGGGGGGGGGGGGGGGGGGGGGGGGGGGGGGGGGGGGGGGGGGGGGGGGGGGGGGGGGGGGGGGGGGGGGGGGGGGGGGGGGGGGGGGGGGGGGGGGGGGGGGGGGGGGGGGGGGGGGGGGGGGGGGGGGGGGGGGGGGGGGGGGGGGGGGGGGGGGGGGGGGGGGGGGGGGGGGGGGGGGGGGGGGGGGGGGGGGGGGGGGGGGGGGGGGGGGGGGGGGGGGGGGGGGGGGGGGGGGGGGGGGGGGGGGGGGGGGGGGGGGGGGGGGGGGGGGGGGGGGGGGGGGGGGGGGGGGGGGGGGTGGGGGGGGGGGGGGGGGGGGGGGGGGGGGGGGGGGGGGGGGGGGGGGGGGGGGGGGGGGGGGGGGGGGGGGGGGGGGGGGGGGGGGGGGGGGGGGGGGGGGGGGGGGGGGGGGGGGGGGGGGGGGGGGGGGGGGGGGGGGGGGGGGGGGGGGGGGGGGGGGGGGGGGGGGGGGGGGGGGGGGGGGGGGGGGGGGGGGGGGGGGGGGGGGGGGGGGGGGGGGGGGGGGGGGGGGGGGGGGGGGGGGGGGGGGGGGGGGGGGGGGGGGGGGGGGGGGGGGGGGGGGGGGGGGGGGGGGGGGGGGGGGGGGGGGGGGGGGGGGGGGGGGGGGGGGGGGGGGGGGGGGGGGGGGGGGGGGGGGGGGGGGGGGGGGGGGGGGGGGGGGGGGGGGGGGGGGGGGGGGGGGGGGGGGGGGGGGGGGGGGGGGGGGGGGGGGGGGGGGGGGGGGGGGGGGGGGGGGGGGGGGGGGGGGGGGGGGGGGGGGGGGGGGGGGGGGGGGGGGGGGGGGGGGGGGGGGGGGGGGGGGGGGGGGGGGGGGGGGGGGGGGGGGGGGGGGGGGGGGGGGGGGGGGGGGGGGGGGGGGGGGGGGGGGGGGGGGGGGGGGGGGGGGGGGGGGGGGGGGGGGGGGGGGGGGGGGGGGGGGGGGGGGGGGGGGGGGGGGGGGGGGGGGGGGGGGGGGGGGGGGGGGGGGGGGGGGGGGGGGGGGGGGGGGGGGGGGGGGGGGGGGGGGGGGGGGGGGGGGGGGGGGGGGGGGGGGGGGGGGGGGGGGGGGGGGGGGGGGGGGGGGGGGGGGGGGGGGGGGGGGGGGGGGGGGGGGGGGGGGGGGGGGGGGGGGGGGGGGGGGGGGGGGGGGGGGGGGGGGGGGGGGGGGGGGGGGGGGGGGGGGGGGGGGGGGGGGGGGGGGGGGGGGGGGGGGGGGGGGGGGGGGGGGGGGGGGGGGGGGGGGGGGGGGGGGGGGGGGGGGGGGGGGGGGGGGGGGGGGGGGGGGGGGGGGGGGGGGGGGGGGGGGGGGGGGGGGGGGGGGGGGGGGGGGGGGGGGGGGGGGGGGGGGGGGGGGGGGGGGGGGGGGGGGGGGGGGGGGGGGGGGGGGGGGGGGGGGGGGGGGGGGGGGGGGGGGGGGGGGGGGGGGGGGGGGGGGGGGGGGGGGGGGGGGGGGGGGGGGGGGGGGGGGGGGGGGGGGGGGGGGGGGGGGGGGGGGGGGGGGGGGGGGGGGGGGGGGGGGGGGGGGGGGGGGGGGGGGGGGGGGGGGGGGGGGGGGGGGGGGGGGGGGGGGGGGGGGGGGGGGGGGGGGGGGGGGGGGGGGGGGGGGGGGGGGGGGGGGGGGGGGGGGGGGGGGGGGGGGGGGGGGGGGGGGGGGGGGGGGGGGGGGGGGGGGGGGGGGGGGGGGGGGGGGGGGGGGGGGGGGGGGGGGGGGGGGGGGGGGGGGGGGGGGGGGGGGGGGGGGGGGGGGGGGGGGGGGGGGGGGGGGGGGGGGGGGGGGGGGGGGGGGGGGGGGGGGGGGGGGGGGGGGGGGGGGGGGGGGGGGGGGGGGGGGGGGGGGGGGGGGGGGGGGGGGGGGGGGGGGGGGGGGGGGGGGGGGGGGGGGGGGGGGGGGGGGGGGGGGGGGGGGGGGGGGGGGGGGGGGGGGGGGGGGGGGGGGGGGGGGGGGGGGGGGGGGGGGGGGGGGGGGGGGGGGGGGGGGGGGGGGGGGGGGGGGGGGGGGGGGGGGGGGGGGGGGGGGGGGGGGGGGGGGGGGGGGGGGGGGGGGGGGGGGGGGGGGGGGGGGGGGGGGGGGGGGGGGGGGGGGGGGGGGGGGGGGGGGGGGGGGGGGGGGGGGGGGGGGGGGGGGGGGGGGGGGGGGGGGGGGGGGGGGGGGGGGGGGGGGGGGGGGGGGGGGGGGGGGGGGGGGGGGGGGGGGGGGGGGGGGGGGGGGGGGGGGGGGGGGGGGGGGGGGGGGGGGGGGGGGGGGGGGGGGGGGGGGGGGGGGGGGGGGGGGGGGGGGGGGGGGGGGGGGGGGGGGGGGGGGGGGGGGGGGGGGGGGGGGGGGGGGGGGGGGGGGGGGGGGGGGGGGGGGGGGGGGGGGGGGGGGGGGGGGGGGGGGGGGGGGGGGGGGGGGGGGGGGGGGGGGGGGGGGGGGGGGGGGGGGGGGGGGGGGGGGGGGGGGGGGGGGGGGGGGGGGGGGGGGGGGGGGGGGGGGGGGGGGGGGGGGGGGGGGGGGGGGGGGGGGGGGGGGGGGGGGGGGGGGGGGGGGGGGGGGGGGGGGGGGGGGGGGGGGGGGGGGGGGGGGGGGGGGGGGGGGGGGGGGGGGGGGGGGGGGGGGGGGGGGGGGGGGGGGGGGGGGGGGGGGGGGGGGGGGGGGGGGGGGGGGGGGGGGGGGGGGGGGGGGGGGGGGGGGGGGGGGGGGGGGGGGGGGGGGGGGGGGGGGGGGGGGGGGGGGGGGGGGGGGGGGGGGGGGGGGGGGGGGGGGGGGGGGGGGGGGGGGGGGGGGGGGGGGGGGGGGGGGGGGGGGGGGGGGGGGGGGGGGGGGGGGGGGGGGGGGGGGGGGGGGGGGGGGGGGGGGGGGGGGGGGGGGGGGGGGGGGGGGGGGGGGGGGGGGGGGGGGGGGGGGGGGGGGGGGGGGGGGGGGGGGGGGGGGGGGGGGGGGGGGGGGGGGGGGGGGGGGGGGGGGGGGGGGGGGGGGGGGGGGGGGGGGGGGGGGGGGGGGGGGGGGGGGGGGGGGGGGGGGGGGGGGGGGGGGGGGGGGGGGGGGGGGGGGGGGGGGGGGGGGGGGGGGGGGGGGGGGGGGGGGGGGGGGGGGGGGGGGGGGGGGGGGGGGGGGGGGGGGGGGGGGGGGGGGGGGGGGGGGGGGGGGGGGGGGGGGGGGGGGGGGGGGGGGGGGGGGGGGGGGGGGGGGGGGGGGGGGGGGGGGGGGGGGGGGGGGGGGGGGGGGGGGGGGGGGGGGGGGGGGGGGGGGGGGGGGGGGGGGGGGGGGGGGGGGGGGGGGGGGGGGGGGGGGGGGGGGGGGGGGGGGGGGGGGGGGGGGGGGGGGGGGGGGGGGGGGGGGGGGGGGGGGGGGGGGGGGGGGGGGGGGGGGGGGGGGGGGGGGGGGGGGGGGGGGGGGGGGGGGGGGGGGGGGGGGGGGGGGGGGGGGGGGGGGGGGGGGGGGGGGGGGGGGGGGGGGGGGGGGGGGGGGGGGGGGGGGGGGGGGGGGGGGGGGGGGGGGGGGGGGGGGGGGGGGGGGGGGGGGGGGGGGGGGGGGGGGGGGGGGGGGGGGGGGGGGGGGGGGGGGGGGGGGGGGGGGGGGGGGGGGGGGGGGGGGGGGGGGGGGGGGGGGGGGGGGGGGGGGGGGGGGGGGGGGGGGGGGGGGGGGGGGGGGGGGGGGGGGGGGGGGGGGGGGGGGGGGGGGGGGGGGGGGGGGGGGGGGGGGGGGGGGGGGGGGGGGGGGGGGGGGGGGGGGGGGGGGGGGGGGGGGGGGGGGGGGGGGGGGGGGGGGGGGGGGGGGGGGGGGGGGGGGGGGGGGGGGGGGGGGGGGGGGGGGGGGGGGGGGGGGGGGGGGGGGGGGGGGGGGGGGGGGGGGGGGGGGGGGGGGGGGGGGGGGGGGGGGGGGGGGGGGGGGGGGGGGGGGGGGGGGGGGGGGGGGGGGGGGGGGGGGGGGGGGGGGGGGGGGGGGGGGGGGGGGGGGGGGGGGGGGGGGGGGGGGGGGGGGGGGGGGGGGGGGGGGGGGGGGGGGGGGGGGGGGGGGGGGGGGGGGGGGGGGGGGGGGGGGGGGGGGGGGGGGGGGGGGGGGGGGGGGGGGGGGGGGGGGGGGGGGGGGGGGGGGGGGGGGGGGGGGGGGGGGGGGGGGGGGGGGGGGGGGGGGGGGGGGGGGGGGGGGGGGGGGGGGGGGGGGGGGGGGGGGGGGGGGGGGGGGGGGGGGGGGGGGGGGGGGGGGGGGGGGGGGGGGGGGGGGGGGGGGGGGGGGGGGGGGGGGGGGGGGGGGGGGGGGGGGGGGGGGGGGGGGGGGGGGGGGGGGGGGGGGGGGGGGGGGGGGGGGGGGGGGGGGGGGGGGGGGGGGGGGGGGGGGGGGGGGGGGGGGGGGGGGGGGGGGGGGGGGGGGGGGGGGGGGGGGGGGGGGGGGGGGGGGGGGGGGGGGGGGGGGGGGGGGGGGGGGGGGGGGGGGGGGGGGGGGGGGGGGGGGGGGGGGGGGGGGGGGGGGGGGGGGGGGGGGGGGGGGGGGGGGGGGGGGGGGGGGGGGGGGGGGGGGGGGGGGGGGGGGGGGGGGGGGGGGGGGGGGGGGGGGGGGGGGGGGGGGGGGGGGGGGGGGGGGGGGGGGGGGGGGGGGGGGGGGGGGGGGGGGGGGGGGGGGGGGGGGGGGGGGGGGGGGGGGGGGGGGGGGGGGGGGGGGGGGGGGGGGGGGGGGGGGGGGGGGGGGGGGGGGGGGGGGGGGGGGGGGGGGGGGGGGGGGGGGGGGGGGGGGGGGGGGGGGGGGGGGGGGGGGGGGGGGGGGGGGGGGGGGGGGGGGGGGGGGGGGGGGGGGGGGGGGGGGGGGGGGGGGGGGGGGGGGGGGGGGGGGGGGGGGGGGGGGGGGGGGGGGGGGGGGGGGGGGGGGGGGGGGGGGGGGGGGGGGGGGGGGGGGGGGGGGGGGGGGGGGGGGGGGGGGGGGGGGGGGGGGGGGGGGGGGGGGGGGGGGGGGGGGGGGGGGGGGGGGGGGGGGGGGGGGGGGGGGGGGGGGGGGGGGGGGGGGGGGGGGGGGGGGGGGGGGGGGGGGGGGGGGGGGGGGGAGGGGGGGGGGGGGGGGGGGGGGGGGGGGGGGGGGGGGGGGGGGGGGGGGGGGGGGGGGGGGGGGGGGGGGGGGGGGGGGGGGGGGGGGGGGGGGGGGGGGGGGGGGGGGGAGGGGGGGGGGGGGGGGGGGGGGGGGGGGGGGGGGGGGGGGGGGGGGGGGGGGGGGGGGGGGGGGGGGGGGGGGGGGGGGGGGGGGGGGGGGGGGGGGGGGGGGAGGGGGGGGGGGGGGGGGGGGGGGGGGGGGGGGGGGGGGAGGGGGGGGGGGGGGGGGGGGGGGGGGGGGGGGGGGGGGGGGGGGGGGGGGGGGGGGGGGGGGGGGGGGGGGGGGGGGGGGGGGGGGGGGGGGGGGGGGGGGGGGGGGGGGGGGGGGGGGGGGGGGGGGGGGGGGGGGGGGGGGGGGGGGGGGGGGGGGGGGGGGGGGGGGGGGGGGGGGGGGGGGGGGGGGGGGGGGGGGGGGGGGGGGGGGGGGGGGGGGGGGGGGGGGGGGGGGGGGGGGGGGGGGGGGGGGGGGGGGGGGGGGGGGGGGGGGGGGGGGGGGGGGGGGGGGGGGGGGGGGGGGGGGGGGGGGGGGGGGGGGGGGAGGGGGGGGGGGGGGGGGGGGGGGGGGGGGGGGGGGGGGGGGGGGGGGGGGGGGGGGGGGGGGGGGGGGGGGGGGGGGGGGGGGGGGGGGGGGGGGGGGGGGGGGGGGGGGGGGGGGGGGGGGGGGGGGGGGGGGGGGGGGGGGGGGGGGGGGGGGGGGGGGGGGGGGGGGGGGGGGGGGGGGGGGGGGGGGGGGGGGGGGGGGGGGGGGGGGGGGGGGGGGGGGAGGGGGGGGGGGGGGGGGGGGGGGGGGGGGGGGGGGGGGGGGGGGGGGGGGGGGGGGGGGGGGGGGGGGGGGGGGGGGGGGGGGGGGGGGGGGGGGGGGGGGGGGGGGGGGGGGGGGGGGGGGGGAGGGGGGGGGGGGGGGGGGGGGGGGGGGGGGGGGGGGGGGGGGGGGGGGGGGGGGGGGGGGGGGGGGGGGGGGGGGGGGGGGGGGGGGGGGGGGGGGGGGGGGGGGGGGGGGGGGGGGGGGGGGGGGGGGGGGGGGGGGGGGGGGGGGGGGGGGGGGGGGGGGGGGGGGGGGGGGGGGGGGGGGGGGGGGGGGGGGGGGGGGGGGGGGGGGGGGGGGGGGGGGGGGGGGGGGGGGGGGGGGGGGGGGGGGGGGGGGGGGGGGGGGGGGGGGGGGGGGGGGGGGGGGGGGGGGGGGGGGGGGGGGGGGGGGGGGGGGGGGGGGGGGGGGGGGGGGGGGGGGGGGGGGGGGGGGGGGGGGGGGGGGGGGGGGGGGGGGGGGGGGGGGGGGGGGGGGGGGGGGGGGGGGGGGGGGGGGGGGGGGGGGGGGGGGGGGGGGGGGGGGGGGGGGGGGGGGGGGGGGGGGGGGGGGGGGGGGGGGGGGGGGGGGGGGGGGGGGGGGGGGGGGGGGGGGGGAGGGGGGGGGGGGGGGGGGGGGGGGGGGGGGGGGGGGGGGGGGGGGGGGGGGGGGGGGGGGGGGGGGGGGGGGGGGGGGGGGGGGGGGGGGGGGGGGGGGGGGGGGGGGGGGGGGGGGGGGGGGGGGGGGGGGGGGGGGGGGGGGGGGGGGGGGGGGGGGGGGGGGGGGGGGGGGGGGGGGGGGGGGGGGGGGGGGGGGGGGGGGGGGGGGGGGGGGGGGGGGGGGGGGGGGGGGGGGGGGGGGGGGGGGGGGGGGGGGGGGGGGGGGGGGGGGGGGGGGGGGGGGGGGGGGGGGGGGGGGGGGGGGGGGGGGGGGGGGGGGGGGGGGGGGGGGGGGGGGGGGGGGGGGGGGGGGGGGGGGGGGGGGGGGGGGGGGGGGGGGGGGGGGGGGGGGGGGGGGGGGGGGGGGGGGGGGGGGGGGGGGGGGGGGGGGGGGGGGGGGGGGGGGGGGGGGGGGGGGGGGGGGGGGGGGGGGGGGGGGGGGGGGGGGGGGGGGGGGGGGGGGGGGGGGGGGGGGGGGGGGGGGGGGGGGGGGGGGGGGGGGGGGGGGGGGGGGGGGGGGGGGGGGGGGGGGGGGGGGGGGGGGGGGGGGGGGGGGGGGGGGGGGGGGGGGGGGGGGGGGGGGGGGGGGGGGGGGGGGGGGGGGGGGGGGGGGGGGGGGGGGGGGGGGGGGGGGGGGGGGGGGGGGGGGGGGGGGGGGGGGGGGGGGGGGGGGGGGGGGGGGGGGGGGGGGGGGGGGGGGGGGGGGGGGGGGGGGGGGGGGGGGGGGGGGGGGGGGGGGGGGGGGGGGGGGGGGGGGGGGGGGGGGGGGGGGGGGGGGGGGGGGGGGGGGGGGGGGGGGGGGGGGGGGGGGGGGGGGGGGGGGGGGGGGGGGGGGGGGGGGGGGGGGGGGGGGGGGGGGGGGGGGGGGGGGGGGGGGGGGGGGGGGGGGGGGGGGGGGGGGGGGGGGGGGGGGGGGGGGGGGGGGGGGGGGGGGGGGGGGGGGGGGGGGGGGGGGGGGGGGGGGGGGGGGGGGGGGGGGGAGGGGGGGGGGGGGGGGGGGGGGGGGGGGGGGGGGGGGGGGGGGGGGGGGGGGGGGGGGGGGGGGGGGGGGGGGGGGGGGGGGGGGGGGGGGGGGGGGGGGGGGGGGGGGGGGGGGGGGGGGGGGGGGGGGGGGGGGGGGGGGGGGGGGGGGGGGGGGGGGGGGGGGGGGGGGGGGGGGGGGGGGGGGGGGGGGGGGGGGGGGGGGGGGGGGGGGGGGGGGGGGGGGGGGGGGGGGGGGGGGGGGGGGGGGGGGGGGGGGGGGGGGGGGGGGGGGGGGGGGGGGGGGGGGGGGGGGGGGGGGGGGGGGGGGGGGGGGGGGGGGGGGGGGGGGGGGGGGGGGGGGGGGGGGGGGGGGGGGGGGGGGGGGGGGGGGGGGGGGGGGGGGGGGGGGGGGGGGGGGGGGGGGGGGGGGGGGGGGGGGGGGGGGGGGGGGGGGGGGGGGGGGGGGGGGGGGGGGGGGGGGGGGGGGGGGGGGGGGGGGGGGGGGGGGGGGGGGGGGGGGGGGGGGGGGGGGGGGGGGGGGGGGGGGGGGGGGGGGGGGGGGGGGGGGGGGGGGGGGGGGGGGGGGGGGGGGGGGGGGGGGGGGGGGGGGGGGGGGGGGGGGGGGGGGGGGGGGGGGGGGGGGGGGGGGGGGGGGGGGGGGGGGGGGGGGGGGGGGGGGGGGGGGGGGGGGGGGGGGGGGGGGGGGGGGGGGGGGGAGGGGGGGGGGGGGGGGGGGGGGGGGGGGGGGAGGGGGGGGGGGGGGGGGGGGGGGGGGGGGGGGGGGGGGGGGGGGGGGGGGGGGGGGGTGGGGGGGGGGGGGGGGGGGGGGGGGGGGGGGGGGGGGGGGGGGGGGGGGGGGGGGGGGGGGGGGGGGGGGGGGGGGGGGGGGGGGGGGGGGGGGGGGGGGGGGGGGGGGGGGGGGGGGGGGGGGGGGGGGGGGGGGGGGGGGGGGGGGGGGGGGGGGGGGGGGGGGGGGGGGGGGGGGGGGGGGGGGGGGGGGGGGGGGGGGGGGGGGGGGGGGGGGGGGGGGGGGGGGGGGGGGGGGGGGGGGGGGGGGGGGGGGGGGGGGGGGGGGGGGGGAGGGGGGGGGGGGGGGGGGGGGGGGGGGGGAGGGGGGGGGGGGGGGGGGGGGGGGGGGGGGGGGGGGGGGGGGGGGGGGGGGGGGGGGTGGGGGGGGGGGGGGGGGGGGGGGGGGGGGGGGGGGGGGGGGGGGGGGGGGGGGGGGGGGGGGGGGGGGGGTGGGGGGGGGGGGGGGGGGGGAGGGGGGGGGGGGGGGGGGGGGGGGGGGGGGGGGGGGGGGGGGGGGGGGGGGGGGGGGAGGGGGGGGGGGGGGGGGGGGGGGGGGGGGGGGGGGGGGGGGGGGGGGGGGGGGGGGGGGGGGGGGGGGGGGGGGGGGGGGGGGGGGGGGGGGGGGGGGGGGGGGGGGGGGGGGGGGGGGGGGGGGGGGGGGGGGGGGGGGGGGGGGGGGGGGGGGGGGGGGGGGGGGGGGGGGGGGTGGGGGGGGGGGGGGGGGGGGGGGGGGGGGGGGGGGGGGGGGGGGGGGGGGGGGGGGGGGGGGGGGGGGGGGGGGGGGGGGGGAGGGGGGGGGGGGGGGGGGGGGGGGGGGGGGGGGGGGGGGGGGGGGGGGGGGGGGGGGGGGGGGGGGGGGGGGGGGGGGGGGGGGGGGGGGGGGGGGGGGGGGGGGGGGGGGGGGGGGGGGGGGGGGGGTGGGGGGGGGGGGGGGGGGGGGGGGGGGGGGGGGGGGGGGGGGGGGGGGGGGGGGGGGGGGGGGGGGGGGGGGGGGGGGGGGGGGGGGGGGGGGGGGGGGGGGGGGGGGGGGGGGGGGGGGGGGGGGGGGGGGGGGGGGGGGGGGGGGGGGGGGGGGGGGGGGGGGGGGGGGGGGGGGGGGGGGGGGGGGGGGGGGGGGGGGGGGGGGGGGGGGGGGGGGGGGGGGGGGGGGGGGGGGGGGGGGGGGGGGGGGGGGAGGGGGGGGGGGGGGGGGGGGGGGGGGGGGGGGGGGGGGGGGGGGGGGGGGGGGGGGGGGGGGGGGGGGGGGGGGGGGGGGGGGGGGGGGGGGGGGGGGGGGGGGGGGGGGGGGGGGGGGGGGGGGGGGGGGGGGGGGGGGGGGGGGGGGGGGGGGGGGGGGGGGGGGGGGGGGGGGGGGGGGGGGGGGGGGGGGGGGGGGGGGGGGGGGGGGGGGGGGGGGGGGGGGGGGGGGGGGGGGGGGGGGGGGGGGGGGGGGGGAGGGGGGGGGGGGGGGGGGGGGGGGGGGGGAGGGGGGGGGGGGGGGGGGGAGGGGGGGGGGGGGGGGGGGGGGGGGGGGGGGAGGGGGGGGGGGGGGGGGGGGGGGGGGGAGGGGGGGGGGGGGGGGGGGGGAGGGGGGGGGGGGGGGGGGGGGGGGGGGGGGGGGGGGGGGGGGGGGGGGGGGGGGGGGGAGGGGGGGGGGGGGGGGGGGGGGGGGGGGGGGGGGGGGGGGGGGGGGGGGGGGGGAGGGGGGGGGGGGGGGGGGGGGGGGGGGGGGGGGGGGGGGGGGGGGGGGGGGGGGGGGGGGGGGGGGGGGGGGGGGGGGGGGGGGGGGGGGGGGGGGGGGGGGGGGGGGGGGGGGGGGGGGGGTGGGGGGGGGGGGGGGGGGGGGGGGGGGGGGGGGGGGGGGGGGGGGGGGGGGGGGGGGGGGGGGGGGGTGGGGGGGGGGGGGGGGGGGGGGGGGGGGGGGGGGGGGGGGGGGGGGGGGGGGGGGGGGGGGGGGGGGGGGGAGGGGGGGGGGTGGGGGGGGGGGGGGGGAGGGGGGGGGGGGGGGGGGGGGGGGGGGGGGGGGGGGGGGGGGGGGGGGGGGGGGGGGGGGGGGGGGGGGGGGGGGGGGGGGGGGGGGGGGGGGGGGGGGGGAGGGGGGGGGGGGGGGGGGGGGGGGGGGGGGGGTGGGGGGGGGGGGGGGGGGGGGGGGAGGGGGGGGGGGGAGGGGGGGGGGGGGGGGGGGGGGGGGGGGGGTGGGGGGGGGGGGGGGGGGGGGGGGGGGGGGGGGGGGGGGGGGGGGGGGGGGGGGGGGGGGGGGGGGGGGGGGGGGGGGGGGGGGGGGGGGGGGGGGGGGGGGGGGGGGGGGGGGGGGGGGGGGGGGGGGGGGGGGGGGGGGGGGGGGGGGGGGGGGGGGGGGGGGGGGGGGGGGGGGGGGGGGGGGGGGGGGGGGGGGGGGGGGGGGGGGGGGGGGGGGGGGGGGGGGGGGGGGGGGGGGGGGGGGGGGGGTGGGGGGGGGGGGGTGGGGGGGGGGGGGGGAGGGGGGGGGGGGGGGGGGGGGGGGGGGGGGGGGGGGGGGGGGGGGGGGGGGGGGGGGGAGGGGGGGGGGGGGGGGGGGGGGGGGGGGGGGGGGGGGGGGGGGGGGGGGGGGGGGGGGGGGGGGGGGGGGGGGGGGGGGGGGGGGGGGGGGGGGGGGGGGGGGGGGGGGGGGGGGGGGGGGGGGGGGGGGGGGAGGGGGGGGGGGGTGGGGGGGGGGGGGGGGGGGGGGGGGGGGGGGGGGGGGGGGGGGGGGGGGGGGGGGGGGGGGGGGGGGGGGGGGGGGGGGGGGGGGGGGGGGGGGGGGGGGGGGGGGGGGGGGGGGGGGGGGGGGGGGGGGGGGGGGGGGGGGGGGGGGGGGGGGGGGGGGGGGGGGGGGGGGGGGGGGGGGGGGGGGGGGGGGGGGGGGGGGGGGGGGGGGGGGGGGGGAGGGGGGGGGGGGGGGGGGGGGGGGTGGGGGGGGGGGGGGGGGGGGGGGGGGGGGGGGGGGGGGGGGGGGGGGGGGGGGGGGGGGGGGGGGGGGGGGGGGGGGGGGGGGGGGGGGGGGGGGGGGGGGGGGGGGGGGGGGGGGGGGGGGGGGGGGGGGGGGGGGGGGGGGGGGGGGGGGGGGAGGGGGGGGGGGGGGGGGGGGGGGGGGGGGGGGGGGGGGGGGGGGGGGGGGGAGGGGGGGGGGGGGGGGGGGGGGGGGGGGGGGGGGGGGGGGGGGGGGGGTGGGGGGGGGGGGGGGGGGGGGGGGGGGGGGGGGGGGGGGGGGGGGGGGGGGGGGGGGGGGGGGGGGGGGGGGGGGGGGGGGGGGGGGGGGGGGGGGGGGGGGGGGGGGGGGGGGAGGGGGGGGGGGGGGGGGGGGGGGGGGGGGGGGGGGGGGGGGGGGGGGGGAGGGGGGGGGGGGGGGGGGGGGGGGGGGGGGGGGGGGGGGGGGGGGGGTGGGGGGGGGGGGGGGGGGGGGGGGGGGGGGGGGGGGGGGGAGGGGGGGGGGGGGGGGAGGGGGGGGGGGGGGGGGGGGGGGGGGGGAGGGGGGGGGGGGGGGGGGGGGGGGGGGGGGGGGGGGGGGGGGGGGGGGGGGGGGGGGGGGGGGGGGGGGGGGGGGGGGGGGGGGGGGAGGGGGGGGAGGGGGGGGGGGGGGGGGGGGGGGGAGGGGAGGGGGGGGGGGGGGGGGGGGGGGGGGGGGGGGGGGGGGGAGGGGGGGGGGGGGGGGGGGGGGGGGGGGGGGGGGGGGGGGAGGGGGGGGGGGGGGGGGGGGAGGGGGGGGGGGGGGGGGGGGGGGGGGGGGGGGGGGGGGGGGGGGGGGGGGGGGGGGGGGGGGGGGGGGGGAGGGGGGGGGGGAGGGGAGGGGAGGGGGGGGGGGGGGGGGGGGGGGGGGGGGGGGGGGGGGGGGGGGGGAGGGGGGGGGGGGGGGGGGGGGGGGGAGGGGGGGGGGGGGGGGGGGGGGGGGGGGGGGGGGGGGGGGGGGGGGGGGGGGGGGGGGGGGGGGGGGGAGGGGGGGGGGGGGGGGGGGGGGGGGGGGGGGGGGGAGGGGGGGGGGGGGGGGGGGGGGGGGGGGTGGGGGGGGGGAGGGGGGGGGGGG
>JAGVVM010018829.1:25000-27500 GCA_019149425.1 Psidium friedrichsthalianum | reverse complement strand
GGGGGGGGGGGGGGGGGAAGGAGGGGGGGAGGGGGGGGGGAGGGGGAGGAGGGGAGGGGGGAGGGGGGGGGGGGGGGAGAGGGGGGAGGGGAGGGGAGAGGGGGGGGGGGGGGGGAGAGGGGGGGGGGGGGGGGGAGGGGGGGGGGGGGGGGGAAGGAGGGAGGGAGGGGGGGGGGAGGGGGGGGGGGGGGGAGGGGGGAAGGGAGGGGGGGGGGAGGGGGGGGGGGAGAGGGGGGAAGGGGGGGGAAGGGGGGGGAGGGGGGGAGAGGGGGGGGGGGGGGGGGAAGGGGGGGGGGGGGGAGGGGGAGGGGGGGGGGGGGGGGGGGGGAGGGGGGGAGGGGGGGGGGGGGGAGAAGGGGGGGAGGAGGGGAGGGAGGGGGAGGGGGGGGGGAGGGGGGAGGGGGAGGGGGGGGGGAGGGGAGGGGGGGGAGGGGGGGGGGGGGGAGGGGGGGAGGGAGGGGGGGGGGGGGGGGGGGGGAGGGAGGGGGGGGGGGGGGAGGAGGAGGGGGGGGAGAGGGGGGGGGGGGGAAGGGGGGGAGGGGGGGGAGGGGGGGGGAGGGGGGGGGGGGGGAAGGGGGAGGAGGGGGGGGGGGGGGGGAGGAGGGAGGGGGGGGAAGGGGGGGAGGGGGGGGGGAAAGGGGAGGGGGGGGGGAGAAGGAGGGGAGGGGGGAGGGGGGGGGGGGGGGGGAGGGGGGGAGGGGGGGGGGGGGGGGGGGGGGGGGGAGGGGGGGAGGGGGGGGAGGGAGGGGGGGGGGGGGGGGGGGGGGAGGGGGGGGGGGGGGGGGGGGGGGGGAGGGGGGGGGGAGGAGGGGGGAGGGGGGGAGGGGGGGGGGGGAGGGAGGAGGGGGGGGGGGGGGGGGGGGGGGGAGGGGGGGAGAGGGGGAGGGGAGGGGAGGGGGGGGGGGGGAGGGGGAGGGGGGGAGGGGAGGAAGGGGGGGGGGGGGGAGAGAGGGGGGGGGGGGGGGGAGGAGGGGGGGGGGGGGGGGAAGGGGGGGGGGGAGGGGGGGGGGGGGGGGGGGGGGGAAAGGGGGGGAGGGGGGGGGGGAGGGGGGGAGGGGGGGGGGGGGGGGAGGGGGGGGGGGAAGGGGGGGGGGGGGGAGGGAGGGGAGGGGGGGGAGGGAGGGGGAGGAGGGAGGGGGGGGGGGGGGGGGGGGGGGAGGGGGGGGGGGGGGGGAGGGGGGGGGGGGAGAGAGGGGGGGGGGGGGGAGAGGGGGGGGGGGGGAAGGGGGGGGGGAGGGGAGGGGGGGGGGGGGGGGAGGGGGGGGGAGAGGGGGGGGAGGGGAGGGGGGGGAGGGGGGGGGGGGGGGGGGGGGGGAGAGGGGGGGGGGGGGGGGGGGGGAGGGGGAGGGGGGGGGGGGGGGGAGGGGGGGGGGTGGGGGGGGGGGAGGAGGGGGGGAGGGGGGGGGGGGAGGGGAGGGGGGGGAAGGGGGGGGGAGGGAGGGGAAAGGGGGGGGGGGGGGAAGGGGGGGGGGGGGGGGGGGGGGGGGGGGGGGGGGGGGGGGAGGGGGGAGGGGGGGGGGGGGGGGGGGGGGGAAGGAAGGGGGAGGGGGGGGGGGGGGAGGGGAAGGGGGGAGGGGGGGGGGGAGGGGGGGGGGGGAAGGGGAGGGGGGGGAGGGGGAGGGAGGGGGGAGGGGAGGGGGAGGGGGGGGGGAGGGGGGGGGGGGGGGGGGGGGGGGGAGGGGGGGGGGGGGAGGAGGGGGAAGGAAGGGGGGGGGGGGGGGGGGGGGGGGGGGGAGGGGGGGGAGGGGGGGAGGGGGGGGAGGGAGGGGGGGGGAGGGGGGGAAAGGAGGGGGGGGGGGGAGGGGAGGGGGAGGGGGGGGGGGAGGGGGGGGGGAAGGGGGGGGGGGGAGGGGGGGGGGGGAGGGGGGGAGGGGGGGGGGGGGGGGGGGGGGGGGGGGAGGGGGGAGGGGGGAGGAGGGGGGGGGGGGAGGGAGGGGGGGGGGGGGGAGGGAGGAGGGGGGGGAGGGGGGGGGGGGGGGAGGGGGGGGGGGGGGGAGGGGGGGGGAGGGGGGGGGAGGGGGGGGGGGGGGGGAGGGGGGGGGGTGGGGGGGGGGGGGAAGGAGGGGGAGGGGGGGGAGGGGGGGGGGGGGGAAGGAGGGGGGGGAGGGGGAGGGGGGGGGGGGGGAGGAAGGGGGGGGGGGGAGGGGGGAGGGGGGAGAGGGGAGGGAAGGGGGGGGAGGGGGGGGGGGGAGGGGGGGGGGGGGGGAGGGGGGGGGGGGGGGGGGGGGGGGGGGGGGGGAGGGGGGGAGGGGGGGGGGGGGGGGGGGGAGGGGGGAGGGGGGGAGGGGAAGGGGGGGGGGGGGGGAGGGAGGGGGGGGGGGGGGGAGAGAGGGGGGGGGGGGGGGGGGGGGGGGAGGGGGGGGGGGGGGGGGGGAGGGGGGGGGGGGAAGGGGGGGGGGGGGAGGAGGGGGGGGGGGGGGGGGAGGGGGGGGGGGGGAGGGGAGGGGGAGGGGGGGAGAAGGGGGGGGGGGGAGGGAGGGGAGGGGAGGGGGAAGAGGGG
>JAGVVM010018829.1:15000-20000 GCA_019149425.1 Psidium friedrichsthalianum | reverse complement strand
GGGAGGGGGGGGGGGGGGAGGGGGTGGGGGGGGGGGGGGGGGGGGAGGGGGGGAGGGGGGGAGAGGGGGGGAGGGGGGGGGAGGGGGGGGGGGGGGGGGGGGGGAGGGGGGGGGGGAAGAGGGGGGGGGGAGGGGAGGGGGAAGGGGGGGGGGAGGGGGAGGGGGGGGAGGGGGGGGAAGGGGAAGGGGGGGGGGGGAGGGGGGGGGGGGGGGGGGGGGGGGGGGAGAGGGGGGGGGGGGGGGGGGGGGGGGGGGGGAGGGGGGAGAGGGGGGGGGAGGAGGGGGGAGAGGGGAGGGAGGGGGGGGGGGGGGGGGGAGAGGGGGGAGAGGGGGGGGGGGGGGAGGGGGGGGAGAGGAGGGAGGGGGGGAGGGGGGGAGGGGGGGGAGGGAGGGGAGGGGGGAGGGGGGGGGGGGGGGGGGGGGGGGGAGAGGAGGGGGGGGTGGGGGGGGGGGGGGGGAGGGAAGGAGGGGGGGGAGGGGAGGGGGGGAGAGGAGGAGGGGGGAGGGAGGGGGGGGGGGGGAGGGGGGGGGAGGGGAGGGGGGGGGGGGGGGGGGGGGAGAAGGGGGGGGGGGAGGGGAGGGAAGGGGGGGGGGGAGGGGGAGGGGGGGGAGGGGGGGAGGGGGGGGAGGGGGGGGGGGGGGAGAGGGGGGAAAGGGGGGGGGGGAGGGGAGGGGAGAGGGGGGGGAGGGGGGGGGAGGGGGGGGGGGAAGGGGAGGAGGGGGGGGGGGAGGGGGGGAGGGGGGGAGGGGAGAGGGGGGAAGGGGGGGGGAAGGGAAGGGGGGGGAGGGGGGGGGGGGGAGGGGGAGGGGGGGAGGGGAGGAGGGGGGAGGGGGGGGGAGGGGGGGGAAGGTGGGGGGGGGGGGGGGGAGGGGGGGGGGGGGGGGAGGGGGGGGGGGAAGGGGGAGAGGGGGGGGGGGGGGAGGGGGGGGGGGGGGGGGGGGGGGGAGGGGGGGGAGAGGGGGGGGGGGGAGGGGGGGGGGGGAGGGGGGGGAGGGAGAAGGGGGGGGGGGGGGGGGAAGAGGGGGGGAAGGGGGGAGGGGAGGGGGGGGGGGGGGGGGGGAGGGGGGGGGGGGGGGGGAGGGAGGGGGGGGGGGGGGGGGAGAAGGGGGGAGGGAGGGGGGGGGGGGGGGAGGGGGGGGAGGGAAAGGGGGGGGGGGGAGGGGGGGGGGGGGAGGGGGGAAGGGGGGGGGGGGGGAGGGAAGGGAGGGGGGGGGAAGAGGGGGGGGGGGAGGGGGGGGGGAGGAGGGGGAGGGGGGGGAAGGGGGGGGGAAGGGGGGGGGGGAGGGGGGGGAGGAGGGGGGGGGAGGGGGGGAAGGGAGAGGGGGGGGGGGGGGGGAGGGAGGGGGGGGGAGGGGGGGAGGGAGGGGGAGAGGGGGGGGGAGGGAAGGGGAGGGGGGGGGAGGGGGGGGGGGGGGGGGGGGGGAGGGAGGGGGGGGGGGGGGGGAGAGGGAGGGGGGGGGAGGGGGGGGGGGGGGGAAGGGGGGGGGGGGGGGGAGGGGAGGGGGGAGGGGGAGGGGGAGGGGGGGGGAAGGGGGGGGGGGGGGAGGGGGAGGGGGGGGGGGGGGGGGGGGGGGGGGGGGGGGGGGGGGGGGGGGGAGGGAGGGGGGGGGGGAAGGGGGGAGGGGGGGGGGAGGGGGGGGGGAGGGGGGGGGGGGGGGGGGGGGGGGGAGGGGGAGGGGAGGGGGGGGGAGGGGGGGGGGGGGGGAGAGAGGGGGGGGGGGGAGAGGGGGGAGGAGAGGGGGGGGGGGGGGGGGGGGAGGGGGGGGGAGAGGGAGGGGGGGGGGGGGGAGGGGGGGGGAGGGGGGGGGGGGGGAGAAGGGGAGGGAAGGGGGGGAGGGGGGGAGGGGGAGGAGGGGAGGGGGGGGGGGGGGGGGGGGGGGAGGGGGGGGAGGGGGAGGGGGGAGGGGGGGGGGAGGGGGGGGGGGGGAGGGGGTGGGGGGGGGGGGGGGGGGGGAGGGGGGGGGGGGGGAGGGGAAGGGGGGGGGAAAGGAGGGGAGGGGGGGGGGGGGGGGAGGGGGAGGGGGGGAAGGAGGGGGGGGGAGGGGGGGGAGGGGGGGGGGGGGGGGGGGGGGGGGAGGAGGGGGGGGGGGGGGGGGAAGAGGAGGGGGGGGGGAGAGGGGGGGGGGGGGAGGGAGGGGGGGAGGGGGGGGGGGGGGGAGGGAGGGGGGGGGGGGGGAGGGGGAGGGGGGGGGGGGGGGGGGAGGGAAGGGGGAAGGGGGGGGAGGGGGGGGGGGGGGGGGGGGGGAGGGGGGGGGGGGGGGGAAGGGGGGGGGGGGGGGGGAGGGGGAGAAGGGGGGGAGGGGGAAGGGGGGGAGGGAGGGGGGGGGGGAGGGGGGGGGGGGGGGGGGGGGGAGGGGGGGGAGGGGGGGGGGGGGAGGGGAGGGGGGGGGGGGGGAGGGGGGGGGGAGAAGGGGGGGGGGGGGGAGGAGGGGGGAGGGGGGGGGGGGAGGGGGGGGGGGGGGGGGGGGGAGGGGGGGGGGGGGGAAGGGGGGAGGGGGAGGGGGGGGGGAGGGGGGAGGGAAGGGGAGAGGGGGGGGGGGGGGAGGGGAGGGGAGGGGGGGGGGGGAGGGAGGGGGAGGGGGGAGGGAGGGGGAGGGGGGGGGGGGGGAGGGGGGGGGGGGGGGGGGAGGGGGGGAGGGGGGGGGAGGGGGGGGGGGAGGGGGAGGAGGGGGGGGAGGGGGGGGAAGGGGGGGAGGGGGGGGGGGAGGAGGGGGGGGGAAGGGGGGGAGGGGGGGGGGGAGGGGGGGGGAGGGGGGGAGGGGGGGGGGGGGAGGAGGGGGGGAGGGGGGGGGGGGAGGGGGAGAGGGGGAGGGGGGGGGGAGGAGGGGGGGAAAGGGAGGGGGGGGGGGGGGAGGGGGGGGGGGGGGGGAGGGGAGGGGAGGAGGAGGGGGGGAGGAGGGGGGGGGAAGGGGGGGAGGGGAGGGGGGGGGAGGGGGGGGGGGGGGGGGGGGGGGGGGGGAGGAGAGGGGGGGGGGAGAGGGGGGGGGGGGGGAGGGGGGGGGAGGGGGGGAGGGGGGAGGGGGGGGGGGGGGAGAGGAGGGGGGGGGGGGGGGGGGGGGGGGGGGGGGGGGGGGGGGGGGGAGAGGGGGAGGGGGGGGGGAGGGGGGGGGGGGGGGAGGGGGGGAGAGGGGGGGGGGGGGGGGGGGGGGAGGGGGGAGGGGGGGGGGAGGGGGAGGGGGAGGGGGGGGGGGGAGGGGGGGGGGGAAGGGGGGGGGGGGGGGGGGGGGGGGGGGGGGGGGGAAGGGGGGGGGGAGGGAAGGGGGGAAGGGGGGGGGGGGGGGGGGGGGGGGGGGGGGGGGGGGGAGGGGGGGGGGGGGGGGGGGGGGGGGGGGGGGGAGGGGTGGGGGGAGGGGAGGGGGGGGGAGGGGGAAGAGGGGAGGGGGGGAGGGGAGGGGGGGGGGGAGGGGGGGAGGGGGGGGGGGGGGGGAGGGGGGGGGGAGGGGGGGGGGGTGGGGGGGGGGGGGGGGGAGGGGGGGGGAGGGGGGAGGGGGGGAAGGGGGGGGGGGGAGGGGAGGGGAGGGGGGGGGGGGGGGGGGGAGGGGGGGAGGGGGGAGGGGGGAGGAGGGGGAGGGGGGGGGAAGGGGGGGGGAGAGGGGGGGGGGGGGGAGGGGGAGGGAGGGGGGGAGGGTGGGGGGGGAGGGGGGGGGGGGGGGGGGAGGGGGGAGGGGGGGGGGGAGGGGGGGAGAGGAGGGGGGGGGGGGGGGAAGGGGGGGGGGGGAGGGGAGGGGGGGGGGGGGAGAGGAGGGGGGGGGGGGGGGGGGGGAGGGGGGGGGGGAGAAGGGGGGGGGGGGGGGGGGGGAGGGGGGAGGGGAGGGGGAAGGGGGGGGGGGGGGGGGGGTGGGGGGGGGGGGGGGGGGAGGGGAAGAGGGGGGGGGGGAGGGGGGGGGTGGGGGGGAGGAGGGGGGGGGGGGGGAAAGGGGGGGGGGGGGGGGGGAGGGGGGGGAGGAGGAGAGGGAGGGGGGGGGGAGGGGGGGGGGGGGGGAAGGAAAGGGGGGGGGGGGGGGGGGGGGAGGGGGGAGGGGGGGGAGTGGGGAGGGGGGGGGGAGGGGGGGGGGGGGTGGGGGGGGGAAGGGGGGGGGGGGGAGGGGAAGGGAGGGGGAAGGGGGGGGAGGGGGGGGGGGAGGGGGGGGGGGGGGGGGGGGAGGGGGGGGGAGGGGGGGGAGGGGGGGGAGGGGGGGAGAAGGGGGGGGGAGGGGAGGGGGGAAGGAGGGGAGGGGGGGGGGGGGGGGGAGAGGGGGGAGGGGGAGGGGAGGGGGGGAGAGGGGGGGAGGGGGGGGGGGGGGGGTGGAGAGGGGGGGGGTGAAGGGGGAGGGGGGGAGGGGGAGGAGGGGGGAGAAGGGAGGGGGGGGGGGGGGGGGAGGGGGGAGGAGGGGGAGAGGGGGGGGGGGAGGGGGAGGGGAGGGGGGGGAAGGGGGGAGGGGGGAGGGGGGGGGGGGGGGGGTGGGGGGAGGGGGGGGGGGAGGAGGGGGGGGAGGGGGGGGTGGGGGGGGGGGGGAGGGGGAGGGGGGAGGGGGAGGGGGGGGGGGGGGAGGGAAGGGGGGGGGAGGGGGGGGGGGGAGGGGGGGGGGGAGGGGGGGGGGGGAGGGGGGGGGGAGGGGGGGGGGGGGGGGGGGAGGGGGAGGGGGGGGGGAGGAGGAGGGGGGAAGGGGTGGGGGGGGGGGGGGAGGGAGGGGGGGGGGGGGGGGGGGGGGGGGGGGGGGGGGGGGGGGGGGGTGGGGAGGGGGGGGGGGAGGAGGGGGGGGGAGGGGAGGGGGGGGGGGGAGGGGAGGGGGGGGGGAAGGGGGGGGGGGGGGAAGGGGGAGGGGGGAGGGGGGGGGGGAGGGGGGAGGAGGGGGGGGGAGAGGGGGGGGGGGGGGGGGGGGGGAGGGGGAGGGGGGGGGAGGGGGGGGGGGAGGGGGGGGGGGAGGGAAGGGGGGGGGGAGGGGAGGGGTGGGGGGAGGGGGGGAGGGGGGGGGGGGGGGGGAGGGGGGGAGGGAGGGGAGAGGGTGGGGAGAGGGGG
>JAGVVM010018828.1:0-33140 GCA_019149425.1 Psidium friedrichsthalianum | reverse complement strand
CCTTAGCGCAAACAGAGATTTCCCAACTTTCATTTCAATTTCTACCAAATCCAAACATTGATAAACGTTACTTTCTTGCGCACCCAAAAATTTCCTCAGCCAGTTGGAAAAAGTACACCGACATGTCGAGAACCGCGGCCGGACACCCGCTACGATATAAACCCATTTATCAAACTCATTTCCCAAATGCCCCACGTGGCTAAAAGTTTGGGACCGTATGATCTCGATAGCCCCTACTTTGCCTTCGTTCATTCTACACTATAGATATAAGAGAAACGACACGTGAATACAGATCCTGGTTAAATTGGACGCATAAACTCGAAGTTCCAATCAAACGCATAATGCGTGCTTATCTTCCACCATACATTTAAGTTAAAATCAGTCACTCGAATTCTGATGCCCAGACAACACTGGCTCTCAGCAACGGACACCTTTATAGATCAATCGACAGCCCTAAGCCAAAGGGCTGGGACAAGAGGAACACTGCAGGTGGCAAGTAAGACCCGACATTTACAAGAGAAACGGCAACAATCGTGAATGTGGCTGGCTTGATGAGGCGACGACCTGCAAAAAGAAGCTGCAACGGGAACGGATCGGTGCCAGTTCAATCCTCAAATGTAGGTAGACTTAACACTTAACTACCAACACGCAAAGCTAAGATTCAATCATCCAAGCAAATGCTACTGATGTGGTCCAAGCTAGGGGCCTACAGAACCAGTAGTGGGAACACAATACTCTGGAGAAGTCATGCGAGAGGCTAAACACTTGTATGGTTCGTGGATATACTGATTCTCCACTGGAAGGTAGACTTGTTGTTAAGTCAATGAAATGTTTTTCAATTCCTTGCATGTGGAGAATTCTGATTACCCAACCAAAGAGGATATTTTTCAAAGTTCAAATGCCAAGTTGGCGATAATCATATCATGCAGGTATCGTAATTTATTCATTACACCACAGTAGTGATGCAATTGACACAAAAGACTCGGTCCTGATCAGCAATACTGTTGAATGGAAAGAGAAGGCAAGAGCAATGCAAATATCTCTCACAAACTCGTGTTTCAAATGGCTCCAATGTCAAGCACCAGATAAGTCATGCACAGATATAGACGCGCCCAAATTATGTGGGTCCACACCAATCCTCTGAGGATAACTACTCAGCAATCTATTAACCAACTCTATTTCTACTCAAAAGACCAAAAGCATTCTATCACAGAACATTTTATTATCAACAACAGAAGACTAGGGAAATCAACATTCAACTACCACAAGGTAGGTCAATTGGCAAAGCATAGGCTGAAGTATCTATTGCCATTAATAGTCTCTTAGTACCGACAGCGACAATATTAAATCTACAAACAAGTAAATGTTTACCAAATAAAAACCTATCTTCAAGCTGTTAACTCATTACTCTTCGAATTTGATATCAGATTCAAACACGTACAACTGTTAATACTAAATCAAATGGCACAACATAACACTCACTGAATCTAAGAATAAAAAATTATTCAGCTATCATATAAATAGCTAACAGGAACAACCTAATAAAGACTAACAACAACCAAACCTGCCATAATAGTCATAATGACAGTAGAATTCAATCATTTCGGTGGCTAAAACTAAAAAGATTGATAACCGACGACTCACGACTGTATAAAAGACAAGATTTTTAAGGTACGATTAAGCATAGAGACAGGTGGCACTCCAAAGATTAGAAAGATTTCGAGTAGATATTTAGCAGCAAGCCTATTATGCCATCTTAGTGTATGTTCCAATGCTGTTAAAAGATGCAATGCTGAATTAAAAGAATACAAAACAATTGTCCTTACTCTTTCCCTAAGCATGTTGAGAGACATGACAGAGACTCCAAACTTGGACCATTCAAATATCAAATGATATCCCGCTGAAAGTTCTGCCAAGTCCATGATAAGCATATCATCCATCACCCTACACTTGCCTTGACCTATTATTACTTAAATCTTGGTCATTAGAAAGAATGAAAAATTTTCCAGGGAAATGGCTTGCTAATATAGAATGTGCACAAATCCAACCTTGTTTGGACAAAAACAAAAAGGTGAAGTCTTACACAGCTTCAAGTTTCGCAATTTGTCTTCTCAAAAGAAGTATCTCACTACAAACTAACACCTCAAACTGAAATAGGACTGCTCCTAAGCGACAAGCATCACATACCACAACCTACATATTTTGTCAACTCACCACAAATCTCGACGAAGATTGGAGATCCATGACTTGAAATGCCAGGAATCTGCAAACACTGACAACAGTGACATAGCCCGTGAATTGGAACAGCCTCTCTCGAGTTAATGCATAATTTTGACAGAACAATTCGCCAAGTTCCTTCCCAAGCTTTTAACAACAAAAACCACAACAATGCCCATGGCCATGTGAAGAAACTTGAGTGCACTTTAAACCCGAGCATCTCCTCCTGTATAACACAAGGGAAAATACAGCGGGGAAATGATTATGCCATTTTCAAAGTGTCAACTACGACTATCATTACCGCTACCCATTACCCAATCTGCAACTCAAGAGGCCCACAGCTCCAAAAACATTAAGCTGCACTACTCCTTTCTATTCCTACTTGATCATATCGATTCAAGAAATAGCAGCTAGCCTTCTCTAGAGTATTTGGTTCTTGATAGACGAGGAGAGGAGACGGATACAGCTAACAGCAGGATGGAAATTAAGACTTGAAGATCACAAGCTTTAATATAGCAGCATTAACAACACTATAGCTCAAATGCTAGATGATAAATAGATCCCAGATCATCAAGTAGACAAATATAAGCACGCCAATTTAAAAGCTACACTCAGGAAAATACTTAATAAGAGGGCATCTAGTATGCCTTGAAATGTACTACTTATTACTGGCTACCAAAACAGATACTGAAACAGGGATTTAAGCAATCCAACCAGTCCCAAAGTATTGACATCCAACTGAGCACTGCTTCATAAGGATGCAATCAGAACTAAGGTCAACAACAAATCACTGCTGCTGAGCTTGGCGGGTCTGTGCACCACCATAACCACCACCATAACCAACCTGCCCACCATGAGGACCATTTGACTGAGAACCATAATTTCCAGAAGTTTGTGATGGGTCCGATCTCCATCCTGCACTTCCATACGCTGCATCACCATAAGCACTTCCCATGTAGCTACCAGCACTTGCCTGCATTTCTCCACCAGAACCACTGGTTGGAGCACTTCCAGAGCGCCCTCCAACAGCACCATATCCACCTTGATTTCCATAAGATACATCACTTCCACCATAACCACCATACCCATAACCTTGATTGCCATATCCAGCTCCACCACTAGGAGAATGACCAGCAGGTGCTGAACCAGGACCACCACCAGTCGAACCACCACCAGCCCCTGCAGCACCCCATGGAGCAGCACCACCATACCCCATAGCTCCATATCCTGTGGGAGCTTGAGAGCCCCATGAGCTTCTAGGCCCACCCTGTGGACCACCTCCATAACCAGAAGTGGGCATGTTACCATAAGCTGCACCAGCAGGACCCCCATATCCAGTGCTTCCAGCATAACTTCCATAGCCACCATAACCCATGCCATTACTGGCAGGACCATAACCATAGCCAGGAGCACTGTATCCAGAAGAACCATATGGCGGGAAACTACCTCCAGCATTCTGTGGCTGCATATACCTATTCGAATCCATTCGACCATCATATGCAGTGCCTGAATTACCACTAGAACCACCATAACCTTGGTAACCACCTCCACCACCCATACTACGGCCACCTCCACCAGGATTAGCATCTTTTGGAAGTGCCCGCTTAACTTCCACTTGCTTCCCACCCAAATCATGGAATGTCTTGTGCAAAACCCTATCTACAGCCTCTTCTGTGTCAAAAGATATAAACCCAAAACCTCGGGGTCGTTGAGTATTCTGATCATACATGATTACTACATCATTTACATGACCATAAGCCTCAAAATACTGACGAAAGCCATCTTCAGTCAAAGTAGGAGGCAATCCTCCCACAAAAATCTTCTTTGTTCTTATATTTCCACCAGCTCCACTGCCTCTATCAGGATTTTGGTTTCCAGATCTTGCATTAGTTTGCTGCTCCTCTCTCGACAAAGCCCTCTTAGCCTCAACCTACAAATTGACCGCATGAGAAAGAGAGAGTGCAAGAGCAAGCCAATGGTTCTATTCCAGCAAATATCAAAAGAGCAAGTAATAATTAGATGAACTCATAAAAAGTAAGGCCTGACATTCGATTCTAAATAAATCACCAAAGACTAAAAAGAAAAATACCAACAAAAATAAAGCATAGAGATACTTTATAACTCTGAAAACCAATATTTCATATTAAAGCTAGTTCATCGGCTTTCAGGTTGAGAATTCTTTCAAGTCATCATGGCGCCATATGATGGGATTTGGATCCATCAAGTAGTGGGGCATGTTTACAGCTAAACATAGCAATGCCACCAACCAATTAGTCTACAAGTTCACCATCCATCATCTTATCATTGGTCAGGACTCATGTGAAACTACTTAGATGGAACCTTTTCTTCATTGTTACGTACTTATTCTCCCAGTTGATAGAATCAGCTCATTGTGCAAAACTTGTAGCAAGGGAAGCTGTAGCTAGTCTTGCCCAAGCGTGTACTACAGCTATTATGAATACAAATAGTACACAAAAAGAAAAATTCCACCTAAATAGAATAGCGTGAGCTTTGAAATCAATGAATAAAGAGAAGAGAGCAAACTAGTGTACCAACTAATTGATGGCATTTCCCTATCCAGGTGTAAATACAGCCCACAATTTAATGGATACAAATCCCATCTACATGGCCTCATATAGGAGCACAGTGAAGTTTCGAATACCAAAAGGGAAAATTTTGTTGGCCACCACAACTAGTGAATGTCGTTCCAGTCTAGCAATCTCTTTGTTTAAATTGACAAAGAAATATATTTGCCTGAGGAGGAAAATAAACTTCTTTGAGGGAGAGAACACTAGGATACCAAGCTGTCTGTTAATTACGCCCAGGATAGAAAAAAGTGGACACAATAGCATTTAAAAGCTGCAATAGGCTAAAGAAGTTCTCTAACAAGAGGACATCGACTCAACTGGCAAAAGCACCTTAACAGTCAAAGAGGAAAAGCAGTCACCCCAGAAAACCCTAATCAACTATCACGGAGAACACAAATCTAAGCCCAAAGAAAGGCCAAAGCAGGAACATACACACACACACACAAACGCACAATCTCTCTCTATCGCTTGCCCTTCTTACCGTCCTTCCGTCTATGGTGTGCTTATCCTGCAAAACCCTATCGAGTATCGCCGGATCCGCGAAGACCACGAACCCGAACCCGCGAGGCCGGCCGGTGACCTTGTCCCTCATGACGACGGCCTGCATGACGTCTCCGTACTGGCCGAAGTAGTCCTTGAGCCTATCCTCGTTGGTCTCCCACGAAATCCCCCCGATGAACAGCTTTCCCTGATCCGAATCCATCGAAGCCTTCTCAAGTACCCCACCACAGAGCAACAAAATCAACTCCCTCTCCCTCTCCCTCTCTCTTTCTCTCTATCTCTCAGAGCAAGCGATTGGCTTTCTAGGGTTTTAGGCAAATGGGATTTCGCGAAGATTAGGAAGGAGGCCGACTGAGGTTTGTAAAGAGAGAGAGAGAGAGAAGGAAGAAAGGGAGGGAGAGAGGAAGAAGAAGGAGGGTTTTGTCGAGTGAATGAGGGAACATAATGGAAATCGGGAGGGTGTTCGATTTGGGCGGTCGAGATTTGTCGAGGACGAGGAAGTGAACGGGTAGGATTTGATCTGGGGTGCGTGCGCGTTCTTTTGGAGGGATACTCAGCTGCTTCTGATTGAGCGCGATCGCGAACGAGAAAATTTGGGGTAGGATTTGATTGTGTTCACGTATTATTGTTGATCGAACCCATTGACTTAAGGCTTGAAAAAAGAAAAACAAAAGTTCTATTTTGGTTTTTCATGCAACTTTTTATACGATGGTCTTGTTTTAAAGCCCGTTTGGCTCGGCTTTTGAGAAAAGCCCTCGGAAGAAATACAAAGGCGTTTGACTTAAAGGAGTTTGGCGAAATACAATCAATATTTAATAAGTTGTAATTGAAAGTGTATTGAGATGCAACTTTGGGAAAAATGCTAAATCATGACGATAGCAATACAAATGTACGAAAATAAGTGAAGCGTAAGGTTCACCCACGGTAGGTGAGCGAGGGCTTCTTGACCCTCGTCCAATGGCCGGCGAGCTCCAGTGACTTCGCCAACGATAGTGAAAAAAAAAAACAAAAGAGAAAAAGAAAAACAAGAGGAAAAAAAAAGGAAAGATTAAATTCAATAAAAAAAAATTGAAAAAAAGTGTCCGCGTCAATGCTCCACATAGGATGGCCTCGTCGACATCTGCAAATTCTGGTTAAAATTAATCAGATGGATTACATTGGCAAATTATCAAAATGCTTACGAGTAAATTTCCCAAATTAAAAAATTTGAAACTGAATTCGCACGTATGCAATAAGTTTATGACATTTTTTTATAATTCTCTCCACACATTTCTTCTCACCTTGGCCAGGCTTTGTGGGAGCATATGGTAAGGACATTCACATATAAGTCCACATAATTAATAGTTTAACATCGCACGTGATCCGTCCTAGGTTATAAGCATATCTTTTCCTTCCTAATGCTATACTAGGACATTTTCACCTTTGGTCTTGCATAAGGCTTGCATGCTTGGTGGTTTAAAATGGGAAAGTTTGAAAAATCATAGCCGGAATTTCGAAAAGTTACATTTTTGAAAGGTTTATACAAGCTCCATTTGTTTCGCGAAAAATGAATATTTTTGAAAATATTTTCCTAAAAATGATCGATTAAATCTCTCATAAAATGGACGAACGAAAGGTACTTTCGTCGTTCACGGAAAATATTTGGACATCGGTTATTGGCAATAATAAAAATATTTTCAATTAACTAATTATTTTATTCTATACGAGCTATCGCTTTTAGGATACTATTTTTAAAATCATTCATTTTTCACGGTACAAACATGGACTAGGAGTTAAAATGTCATTCCGCTCTCCCCATTTCTATCATCTCTCGGCAACATCGACCATTTCAACAATCCCCCAGAGCCTGCTGAAGGAACTCGAACTTGTATTCCCTAACACAGTACTTCATCCTATTTCTGATACAGTATCATGTCGTTAATCGACAGATTAAAAGCTTAGATTAGAAGAAATGAAACAAAAGCCCATTTTATTAGGTGTACACATCATAGCAGCAATGTGCCATGGTTTGGAGGTTTTCTAGCTCGAAGGATCATGAACTATTCAAATGGATATCTCCCTTGAGTTCTCTAGAATACTCCTACGGATGGGAAATATCTGCGAATGTACCTTGTTTCAGGGAGTCCCTTATAATTTGATCGGTCGGTATGGAGGTGCACCGTCATTGGTTAATGGGGAGGTGCAATCTCCACCGTTAAGATCGAGGATGGATCAACGGTAGTAATCGAAGGAGTCACACAGGGGACTCCTCATTGGTACATCTCACAAGGGAATAGAAATGAAGAGATTCTCCTTCTAGAGTTTCTCTCTCTCTGCTATCTAAGTCGGAAATTCATGTCCTATCTTGGCGAAGACATAGCAAGATAAAAGGATCGGAAGTACAACTTGGGAGTGGACCAAACTGCTCGTTGGAGACAAAAACACAGGAACCGAATGCACCATTCAATAGAGGAATGATCGCTCTCATTGTCCTCTTTATGGATCCATGTTAGTTTTTAGACCAAACAAAAATTAAAAAAAAAAAATTAAAGCTTCCATTAGTTTTGAACATTAATTATGTCAAAACTTTTGACTAAGGAGGTTTTTTTTTTTTTCTCTCCCTTCTTTGGTTGCTTGGCCATAATCAGATGAGCTTGTTTCGAGCTTGTGTTGAGAAGCTCCTTCGATACCGCCCATGGAGGCAAAAAAAGAAGAACAAAGGATTGCACGTCAAAATCAAAAGTCATTCGGACCATAATGGATCATGTCCATTTGTAGCTGAAGAGACTTTGATTTAAAAAAAAAAAAAAACTATGCAAGCTCGAGGATTGGATTAAACAAATTAGTTCAACAACTTGATTGCAGAAAGTACTCATGGTTTCTTAACTTTTGCATAGCAGCTTTACCAAATAAGGATTTGACTGCAATGCGAAAAATTATCTAAAATGCCTTAAACTATTGCACTCTTTGTCGATTAAGTCCTAAGCGTTTTAATTTTGTCAACTGAGTCATATACATTTTTCATGCTTTGCTAATTGAGTCCTACACGTTTTTTATGTTTTGTCAATTGAGTCTATCCGATCATTTTTTGTCAGAAAAATCACTGATATGGACCCAAATAATCATATATAGCGCGTCCGGCGTTGACGTGAATAATATTTTTTAATATTTTAATATTTTTAATTATTTATTAATTTTCCTTTTTTCCTTTTTTGAAAATTAGATTAAAAACTAATAAAAAAAGAAAAGATAAAATCTTAAAAAAAAAATGGCAGCCTTACCAATTGCTACTCCGCCATCGCTCATCACCAAAGGGGCCAATGGAGGTCGTTAGCCCTAGGCAAGGGCCGGCACCAAGCCCGGGTCGTTGACCCAAATTAGGGCAATGCTAGCCCTCCCTTGGGGTTGGCAACCAATCGCCCGCCCTAGGGGAAGCCACGCCACGCGCTCGCTCGAGCCTAGCAAGGGTCATCTTGTCGTCGAGGCAGCACCGAGGAGATTGAAAGCGATTGAAGAGGGTGTGCAAAGAGGCGAGTGCACGTGAGAGGACGTTCATATGGGGCTCGAGGTTTAAGATGAACTTTCGGATCCGCCCGTGTTGAACACCAACTCGCTCGCCATCCTCTTTGTTCTTCAAGGATTCCACCTTCTTGCCTATGGAAGAAGATGAAAGAACTCTCTCTCCCCTCCCTCTCGCTCAGTTTCCAAAAGCAGAAGATCAACAATTGCTTTATTAGAACGAAATCAGAATTCGAAAAATGTTAACTAAGGACAAAGTTGGAAGAGAAAATTATTAATTAATGCTTAAAGTTGCCTTTCGAAAATACTAAAGCCCATGGCAAGTCCACCAGCTTTCCCATTGCTAGCGTCTACGCCCTTAATCAATCGAGTCTAATAAAGAACTGCATCTATGAGTGTTCGGATCGGATCGGAAGCCCCAATTGGCCCCCATCGAACTGGATTGATTTTTGCAAGCGGAGATGTATCCAAGCAAGCTACCAAGTCCAAGCAACCCATCGTGCCGCTGCTTAAGTTCGATTCGACCAAGCCGTCGGAAGCGCGGAAGCTGGCAGGTCTGAACAAGCCATTTCCTTCGAGGGCCATCTCGGTTTTTTGTGTGTATGTCCTAACGACAACGATGGGCTGAGAAAGAGACCTAGCAACTAATGTACTCCAACATCAAGGATACTTGATAATTCCGACTTCAATGGATAGCATGCACTAGACTTATATGCAACGCAGGCAAATGGCAATTTTCCAAATTCGAACTATCTTTGCTCTATCTCCTAAAATATACATAATTGAATAGCTAAAACCATTCGTGAGACTCTCGTGAATTCATAGAATGATTCAGAAGTGTAAGTGAACTGGAGCTCATTACAATGAAAAAGAGGGGAAAAGTAAGATCCGCACTTTATTTTTGCTAGTACTTTTAACTGGGAGGAACGACAGGGGAATAACCACTGAGGTAGCCCAAATAAACCGAAAGAACAGATACGGCAGGGAAAACACAGAATCCTATTCAGCATTACCAGCTAGCAGAAATGGAGCAATGGACAGGGGAACTACTTTTGCTTGCAACACAAACAAGTTGATCTGGCAATCTCAGAGAGAGAGAGTTTTTGCTTCAAAGATTGCTAAACATGATTGCAACACTGGACTTTCTTTTTTTTTTTACCTAACTCCACTAGCCTCAGCTCCAATAACAAGTCAGAACTTGCAGTGCAGACATTCTGCTGTTTTCATGTCTCAGAATCTTCACTTCCTCTCTCAGAGAGAGAGAGAGAGGAGGATGGCATGCTTAGATAGAGCATCACCAGCACTGAAGGAGACTCTGCTCAAAATCTACAGGTATGAAGCACTTCCACTTTCATGCTGAAACAAAGAACAATGCCATGGCCAAGTTTTGAACTTTTAAATCCATTTCATTGCCAGAAGACTCCAACATATTATCGATGTCTGTTGTCGACATATGACAATTCGTGCGCGCTAAACACCAGGATTCGTTGACAATAGCCAAGCCTAGTCTATAAGATTGCTATTTTCCTATATCGACTACCTACGGCAATCAGATAACGCGAAGCTGTGTCGTGCTTCCAAAATCGAGCTCAATTAGCACCATGCTTCCATGAGCTTCTACATGTGCGTTGCTTACTTGTCCAAAAAGTGTGACGATGTGGGGTACATACTATCCCAAATAGTACTGCTTCCATAAATCTAAGTCGGAAAAAGACTTTTAACAGCTTCAATGAATCAAAATGCTGGGGTAAACAGACACAGTGCTCGACATACAGATGCATTCTTATAATGGGGTTTTGTTTGGATTTGTGCAGAGGTAACAAGCCTGCAGAGACGGATCAACGCTTGTTTGAATTCGGGGCAGTGGAGTACCATATACAGGTAAACAATCACGCATGTGCGAAAGTCCAGAATGCAAAAGTTTGATCCCAGGAAGCTTCGAAGTTGCCTAATATCCTAATAAACATGTACTTTTATTTTGGTCTGTGTACAATTATTGTGTTTGAGATTTCGCTATCAAGTGTCATACTTAATCCTAGGTTCAATTAGACCGAGTTCTGGATGTGGGGAAGTGTCTTAGATGACAGAACAATTGTTTTTCCCAAGGAAATCAGTGGTTAAGGTAAGTGTTAACGAGAGCTATTTGCAATGCTTGGCAGTCTTCAGTATCAGATCCACACACTGTCCATTTGTCCATATCGACACCATTACTATCTCAAGAAGTATCCATTGCTCAAGGAATTTCGCGCGGCACTGTACAAACGATAAAGGGAATTCTCTCGGATATCGTGGAGCTCGTCGAGCCTGCGAGAGAAGGATATCAGCTCACCCTGAGGCTCGATTTTTCTAAGATCCCACAAGGCAAAGGTTTTATGCTTATCATGCCTCTTACTTGATGCAGAATATATATTTGCTCACCGGCATATTGAACTATCACTCCTCGCAATCAGATTCTTCCAAGATCATAACAGATATCGCCAGTATGCAAGCGGCAATACTGAGCTGCCAGTTGAAAGAAATGTTGAGCAATGTCGCCTCTCAGGACACATCTCCAGGGATGTCCAAGCCGATCAAACTAGTGTATCACCCAAGAGAGCCTTTCTTTGTGGTCAGGCAGGTAAGATATGCATAAAACCATTTTCCTTTTTGCGAGATCGGTAGAGCCAGAAGTCTCTCAATCCCAAAATGTCGACAAGCGTGGCCACGCGCTTTTCTGCTTGGACCAATGATTTCTGATGATCAATAGCTTGAAGTCTTCATGAAAGACCCCTTTAACTGAATTGAGGAAACTTGCGGTTGACAGCCGGAAAAGACCACTGCAGTGTTCCCTATGCGTTTCCAAGAGAACACGGATGTGATCATCGCAACTGCCTTCTTTCAGGTGCATGCGGCCTGAGCAAAAACAAAACAGCTAGCCACTTCTCTAACATTAATTTGGAGTTCATAAGGTTTGCTTGTCCTAAAGAGTCATCATCGGGTGGCTTTAACAGGAACTCATGGACGTCGGAAGCTCTGAAGCGTGGGCCAAGGTCCCTCTTTGTACATGGTCGCCGATTCCACCTCCGGAGTTGAGAGGAGAACAAATGGAAGACCTGAGCACCAATGGCGGGTTCGTCTCCTTCGGTAAGGAACACTGATTAAGCATATTTGAAATGTTAGATCATACATATAACATGACAAGCATATAACTTCATATATACCATTCCAGATTGATTCACTGAAACCTCGAATCCCTTTAGTTGATCTAACGTGCATTTGTATGACACAGACATTTTGCCACATCATGTGAAAGGCAAAAGACTGGATAAAACCGTGTGGAATCTGCTGAACTTTTACACTTTCGTAAAGTATCATGTTAAGGTGATCTGTATGACTTCGATCACAGACTGGCTCGGGTCTCAGCTTCCTATAGATGTTACTGAAAACTGACTCAGCTGATGTTTTCGATCTAGTGCACTCGGGGATTCATACAGAGGAGGATGCGAAACCGATTGGATAATCTTGTCAAGGTGATGAACTAAAGTCACTTAAGAAAAACCGGTCTTTCCAATCCTTCATCAAATTTCATACTCCTCTTTTTGCAAACTGCAGATTCTGCATAAGGAAAGCTCAGAAGAGGTTGGATATGTTGATGATGCCCAAGGTGCTCTCTTCCTTAGCCTTATCTCAGCACATACTATGCAGTTCGACCATAAGTCTTAAATTAGTGTATTTGACCTGCCATATGTACAAGTAGTTAAGATAATATGCGAAGACTGTTAAGTATTTGTTCTTGCAATAGTTGCAGGATGTGGCTGCATCAAGGGTCTCGTCAGTGTTCCGAAAACTAACAAGCTGAGACGAAGGTGTCGGAATTTCACCAAGAAGGTCAAGAGGATGCGCTGCCCGATTAAAATTCACGGATTCCGGCGCTTCCGCCGACGGTGGTTGACCGTTCCCAAGTTCTCTTCTGCATTTAAGTATACGAAAATAGATTGATGATGTACTTTGTGTGTACGTAAGCATATTTGAAGCCGCCAAACTTTAAAACATGTCAAGAAAATATCTCATAACTTAAGCGTTTGTATTGTACATACAGAGAATAAGCAGTTTCAGCTATAAATTTTCTGCTGATACATATGTACTCGGAAACGTGCACATTATATTAGCAGAATTCTTCTGTTCCATGCTAATAAATTTGATGTGGTGTTGGTAAGAGTCCAAAAGCTGTGCCAATGACTTTTATTTCTCAAATGACTGATAGGAATTGATTTCTAAAGCAAAAGTGTTACCATGCGCACCCTAAATGTCCAAACGCTGTGCTGACGACTTTTATTTCTCAAGTAACTTATTATTTACTTACCAACACTTTTACAAAATTACAAATTTCTATTCTAGTATGCAAATTACAAATCTTTGCTCTAACTTATCAACTTTTATTTTTATGTTTTATTACCTCTTCGAGATTATTTACCCTTACACCGAATTACCAACCTAAGTTTGAGCAACTCACTAATTTCGTCTGATTAGATTACCAACAAGTTTGATCATACTTCTTCAGGTTACAAATACTCATTTGGGTTACGCACCATTGGCAAGGGGTGTATCCAAGTCCAATATCTGTGATTCAGAGCGATATCGAGTAAAGAACTGCTCATGCCCAGCAATTTTCTTGTCACTTTAAACAGTTGTGTCATGACGATTTCTTGACCATTTCGAAGCAAAGCGAAGCGTGAAGGACGTCCACTGGAGTCCGAAAATCTTGAAGAGAACATCGCAGAAGAGGAACAGCAAGCTTGGGAAACCATTCTATCCCTAATGGCACTCTGACCTCCAAAACAATGCTTTATCTGGATCGATCCCTGCATCTTTGGGGCAAGCTAGAGCAGCCCCGGTCTCTTCACCTCACCAGAAACGTTTCCATCGTCTTACAAGAACTCTGCTATTCTTTTGTTCGAGGTGCAATGCGTTTTCCGGGGAAATTCTTCCCCAACCTTTCAAATTTAAGTTCCCTGCATCTTTGGCTGCATTCCTGCTTGATTTGGCAAAAACTTGGCTAATATTTAGTTTTGAGGTGCAATGCGTTTTCCGGAGAAAATATTCCCCACCTCAAATTTAAGTTCCCTGCAAGTCCTCGTTCTTGAATTTGTAGTGGTGTTGCACCGTAACACCAGTGCGCCACATGCTGTAATCAAAGCTCAACAGTAGGCACAGCAAATTTTCTGTCCCAACTCCAATAGATTACATCTAAACATCTCCAAGGAACCACGGGTAATATTGCATCAACTCCTCCATTAAGGATGTCAAACAATTTTAAAGCTAGTGATGCGTGAAATAACGTGCAATTCTACCTGGTGGAATAGAAAGACCCATATCGTCATAAACATTGATCGCATCTCTAAACATAAAGTCATCCCTTAAGGCATTAAACAGTTAAGATATCCGAAGCAAGCATTGACACATCAACACCATCCAACACACGGTCCTACCTCAAAACAATACCTATCAAAAATTCGGTAACCGCAACCAAACCCGTATCACTCTTTATCAAAAAAACGAATCCACTAACGATCACATGAAAACCAGCCAACCAAAGTCTCAAACAATTGCATTCGCTGCACTTGCAATCCTCGGCCATAAGTCGGCGCATTCCTTTCCAATAGGGCCAGTAATAGCAGAACCTACAAGTTCAAAAGCAAGAACTGAGAACATTTCACAACTACAATTTAAAATGATGCAGTTGGACATGACAACAGCAAGCCTTCAATGACCTGTACATGTACAAACACAACTGGCACAAAAGTTGAGCCGCCAAAGCATGGACTCAAGTTCGGAGTTAAGCACTAACATATACAACCTAGGTTTGATTTAGTTACTGCCCCTAATGGAAGAGAGAGAGATCCTCTGTCTCTTTATTAAGTGTTATTTAATAATCATACCTTTCATTTCTCCCTTTGGATTAACAATGACCCCAGCATTATCTGCAAGAAAGAGCAGATCACCAGAGTCAGACATCATAAAAAATCAGCTTCTTCCAATGAGGTAATAAAGAAACAAGTGCAATAGATATAACGCTAACAATAGAGAGCATCTTTAATCGGAATTGGCAGGCAACATGCCAGCTAGAGCATGCTATCTAGAGCATCATATATGGAACGACATGTGGGGCCCAGATGGAGCAGATGAAACCTTATAAGGGGCGGAAACATCTGTGAAGAAGGACTCTCTTACTTTCCCCAGACTCGTAATGGTATCAACCACCAAACCAAGCAGATACCTGGACTAAGTCTGGAAAAATACATAGGCCTCTACAGTCCTCATAAAAACCTTACTCAAATCAAAAGGTGATAATTAACTGAGTAGTTGAGGACCATCTCAGTAAGAGGGTATAAACATTGAAAAGAATGATCAGACAATTTAAAAATCTAGTGAAGGAAGATGAGGCTATCAAGATAACAGGTCCAAGAAGGTGCACAGAGTAAACAGATAATCTTCTTTGACAGAAAGGAAATTCGTTCAGATAGCATTCAAATGGAAAGTCGTTCAGATCCCCTGTCATTTCCATTCAATTCCCTTCCACTTCTTTCTGCTTCATTTGATCTGATAACTTGAAAAGGATTGATGATGCAGAAAAAGCATGGCTTGATTAATTTCCATTTGCTTCTTTCCAAAAACACAAAGCAGTAACGGAAGGACTAATCTTAATGGGAAGATATAAAAAACCACCAGAGTTCATACCAACACTCGAGACATGGATATCCAGTGTACAGAGAACATTCAGATATATTTTAACAATATCACAAATCAATACATTACCTTCGAAGTACATGTACACCCCATCCTTTCTGCGCCACGGTTTTGCGCTGCCTCACAATAACGGCCGGCATCACCTTCTTCCTCAGGTCAGGTTCCCCTTCTTCACAGTGGCCATCACCATGTCTCCACACAAGCGGAGGGCAAACGGTTCAGGCGCCCCTGATTCCCTCACGGAAATGATGTAGAGGTTCTTGGCCCCAGTGTTATCCGCACAGTTCACCGTGGCCGCCACTGGCAGACCCAGGACATCCAAATTTGTTACCCGCTGAACCTCCACGTCCTGGAGAAGAAAGATAAGTAGTTTAGACCACCAATTCAATAACTTCCGACTCAATAAACATTATTTCTTTCTTCCGGCTTGCTTCAAGCTCCTCCACTTCCGCTACGAATGACTTCTAATCATGCATTTTTAGATCAGACAGATTGAAATCAGCATCCAGACACATGCCAAAGCTACTCATCAAAGTCCCCCAAAGTCAAATATCGAAATCAGGGAAGTCTCGTCCATTTTCATTGTTCCCTAAACAACAGGAGATCTCTCGCTTCCTACTTGATACACTACACATACGACGAATACCATCTCAAACCGCAAAGTACTAGCTTTGGCCCATAAGAAACCCAATGTGTCGCCCAGAAAAGGAACGTCGCCATTAACAAGCGAAAAGCTTAACTTCATCAGAAACGGCCAAAACAATAACAACAATCCCTTGCTTTCGCTTCAAAGTTTTGCAAGAAAACAACGTCAAACATCTAATAGAGACTGCGAATCGAACCGGGAAGCTGAAAAAGAGAGACAGAGCTGACCTCGCTTCGACATTTTCGCGCCGTCGGAGAGGAGACACCGGAAACTGCGATGCAGGGATTTTTGAGCTTTTATACAAGCGAACGAGCTGAAGAAGACAGCTAGGGTTTCTGCGGGCCTGACGGGAGATTTGCCTAATTCCGTTCAAGTCCCCCATCTTTTCAATAATCCCAAATTGGTACCCTCAAGCTTGACTAAGTCTAATGACGGCCCATACACCTTAATTTTTGGGCTTCGCCTTTTCTTTTTCCCTGATCCCAAGATTAGTATTTACTCATTATGGCCTTAACATCGAAAGGCCCAAATTTTAGGCAACCCAATATTTCAATTGTTTGTTTAGTCAAACTTATTAAGACTATGATCGAGCATAATAGATTCCGCGGTGCGGACACCTACTATCTATTCACGAGATCTCGGGTTCGAAGCATAGTCGGGCTCGCGAGCTGACCATCGTGCGACAGAGCGTGCTTTGTGTTCGAATGCTAGTAGGATGCCGATTACTGGCTCATCTTTCTCAAAGCCCTGTGGCTACGGGGAGTCCTCTAGGGTCCGTACCTCCCGAGCGGTAGTACAGCTCGAATCGGATGTTTCCTGGCCCGGTAAATGTTGCCACGACCTATTTGTCCCTGCCCACATTTACATCCATATACGAAAAATTGGAATAAATTGTATAAATGGCATGTTTAAATTTAGCTAAAGTTAATTTCTTTTAGGGAATGGCCCTCAATATGATCTTCTGATTCTTAGTAGATTTTTGGGTCCATGGGCCACAAGTGAATACCCTAATTGAGAAACTGCGAAGAAGTCAGTACATTCTTTTACCGAGCTACTTAGATTAATCGGTTAAATAAGATAGTTTCATCAACTAACTGGGAGTTTAAGGACATTTTAGCTGTCTTAAAACAATAATCGCAACCATCTGCCGACGATTTACAAGCATATAATCGCTAGTTCCAAACTGTAGGACAGGTAAATTAACCGAGCCCCGATGCGCGAGTGAATTCACCCGAGAAGCACGTAGCATCCCATAACGACATTATCCAATCCCGAGTTCAACTAGTTTAAGTTCACGATCAACCGTGAAAGCAGCAACAAGCAGTGTCGTAACTTCATGGCGATGGAGATGCAGAGACCTGAGGGCAGTGCTGAAGCCAGAGGACATCAGATGCGTCTTCCCAACCATAAGGCATTACAGGCATGTGAATCAGAATAGGAAAAAGAACGTATGCATCAGAAAATTATCAGAACACAGTTACAATACCAAGGATATGATTTGTCCACGTCGTTCGGAAGAAGAATAGCACAAATAAACACAGAAACAGTGCTCTCAGTAGGAAGCAAATTGCCTGATGACAGTGCATCTCCAGTTACATGCAAACATTACATCTTAGGGATGCAACAAAATCTTTAGTCACTGAAAAAAGCCTAAGACTCGTACGTCAAGATGCAGGGAAACGGATATGAATTCCAAAAGTAATCGTACTTAAAAGAAAGGGTGTTTATGGTTGGGCTAGCGATGCGTCTTCATAAAAGTAGGATTTTAACCACTACAAACTCGTTCATGAGCAGCAATACTCTAGAATGTAGAGAACAAGCAGCAGAAGCATGAATGCGATATTTTTCTCACTATATCGTTCGTGTCCCATGGTAGTGCAACAAATTTTTAATAAGTACCCTTCGATGTCGGGTACAAGGCTTAAAGAGGAAACTTATGCCAAAAAATAAGTACACCAAACTCTGACAAAGTTTAGTCATTGGTCTGTTGACCGATACCACCTTAGAAAGTTCATTGCCACAAACGTTCTAATCGACGAAAAATTCGCATCCACTGACCAAACAGTAGGTCTATTGACGATTCTTATCAAAGCATATTCAGGAGTATCTAATGCCAAGTATATCAAATCTGAGGATGGAATTCGATATCCACAAAACAGGTAAACAGTAAGAAACAAAATCCAATCTTCAAGCTGCTAACTTCACAGTCGAGTTTCATTACAACCCAGCTGAGACATCTTAACCTCAAATTATAGCAATAGCATCCAAAAAATCTGCTCTTTTTGCCATTTGGACATTCAATCAAAAAGAAGAGCCATTACATGATCTTCGACTACCAGATCCAGAACTCCAATTTCTGTACCTGATATAAATAGCTAAAATATCTAGAGAACAACCTAATCAAAGACTAATGACGTCAGACCCTGCCAAAGCAGTCACAACAATTGTAATATACCTCACACTTTAGTTGGTTAAAAAAAAAAAAAAAGAAAGCTTAGAACTGCGGTATAGACTGAACCGCTGTCTGTGGTTGTTACTTCAACTCCTGTACATTCTTGGGTAGTAGAGAGCAGACCTGCGTATGAATGTATGCAACTGCAATTGCGAAGGACTGCAGAGCTGATAGAGTTGATTGAAAATGTACAACGTACAAACTGTCACTCACATTTGTCACCCTTAAGGTGGGGAGGCAATGCTCCGAACCCTGCAACAACGAGAGCAACAACAGTTACAACTGTGCAAGACAGACAAGACTCCAAACATAGAAAGCTTTCTCCGTCGATATGTAGCAGCAAGCTCACTAAAACCACTTGCTTAATCTGCTAATTCTGTCAAAAAGAAGTCAGTCGGAATTTCAAAATGTTGTAAAAGTACAAAGCACGTGTGTCCACCTGTTTGTAAAGATCGAATTCTTTGCACTTTCCTTGCACTTCCTCTTGTAGCAAAATCTCTTCCTTGTTTGATGCATTGTTCAGTATAGTGAGCGGACACCCCAGGTCCCACCCACCACAATCGCAACGTCCATTGGACCTCCATCTCTCTACAAGACTAGAAGGGCCACAATTCGGGATTCTTGGACCACCATGGATACCTGCTGAGATTATAACATCCATACTAGTTGAGCTATGGCCTCTGTTTTGAGTGCGACATTGAGAAGGTGGTGAGGGTCTTGGGGAATCAAGGTTCTGACTGTGTCCGAACTTATTAAGAAATTTCAATCCCCAACCTCCTGCACGCTCTGTTTTATCTTCTTTGACGTGCTCCTTTGTGACAATGGCAGCCAATTCAAGGTTCTTAGGAAGATAGTGTACCCGAATATCAGTACCAGCATCGACCTTATTGGAGAAATCCTGACATTTATTAGAGCACTGATTTTCCAAAATGGAACTACGTCCCCCCAATATTGGAATACTCACTTGCTTGTGCATTTGGCCGTTCTTGAAAACTTCCATCACCTTCTTCGACAAACTCTTGTATTTTTTCAGGTTCTTGCTTGATGGGTCGATCTCTCCACCTCCCGCATAATTTTCACAACCATATAGAACAAACTCGGTCTCATTGATCTTTGAATCGTTTTGACAACAAATGACTCTCCTCGATACCTTTAATATACCAACAACCGGGTTCTCCCCATGACAGACCGCGTTTTCCTTTTGACCTTGAATTTTGCAATAGAAAGAGTACATACAACCCGGTGTCTCTGAAGCAGACGAAACCTTTGCAAGATGAGCTATATACAGTTCTGTCTGATCACCCAAAGAGAAAACAAAATGTGGAATGCCACCATTCCATGCGCAATGCAGCATTCCTTGAGACACAGATGCAGCAGGAGAAGAACAGTAAGATGAGTAGGATGAGGAAGAGGATAGTTCGGAACTCATGGAGTTCACACTTGACATCGAAAAGAATCTTGTGTGCTTTGCCTCTGGTTCACAATCAAATGAACCCGGATTTGGCATTTCCTTCTCTAGCTTCTGTGATGAACAGATGCTTAACTGGTTTGACAAACTCGTGTCATGACACAAACAATCCTTAACCACATCTATGTTAGATCTTCTAAAGTTAGCTCCACATTCGAGGGCACCAATCCGGTGCATTAAAGGGCTATTCATTATATTAAGCATGCTTTCGCTCCCCATAATTGAACCTAGAATCCAACCTCCAGGTAGGCTCTCATCTCCGTCTGCAGCCCCAATTACCAACGAGCGAGCAAAAGCAAACTTGGTAAAATCACTAGCATTCTCGTTCAATACGTTACCCAAATTCAAGCCATTGGACAAGATGCCCCTCATCGAAGAACTCAAATTCAAAGAGATGTTGCACGGTGTGGCCTTCAATGCCCTGAGATGTATTGCCTCAAGGCAATTTCGAAGATACTTCTCATCTAGACTCAGCAAATGCTTTGGAATCGAATTATCTAGACTACAGAAGCCTTGGATAGTTGGCCTTTTAATGCATCTTTTGCCGCTTCTTGATCTCCTGACATTTAACACTAGAGACTGGTTTTGATTCACACTTCCCATTGAATCCAAAGAAGCTTGCTCCAGGGATTTATATGACGAGTTCTGATTCTCCTTGTCACCTCTCCAAGCTCTTGCACGAGCATCTCCCATATTGCACCTCCAAAATAAAATACCCGCATCAACAATCTCAAACTCAACGTTTCCTCTTCAGCTTCCAGAAATTTGAGGCAAACCTGCCAAGTAGTTGCATCACATGAATCTCCGTCTTGCAAGAGCCAATACGAAAAACAAACTGACTAGTTCATGATGGAGTAAGTTTCATTACAACGGAGCAGCAAAGCAACAGTGAACCAAATTCAACATTCCGACACGGCGCATTCTCTTAAACTCCTACACATTATCACGAGGACACACATCTATTTGCTTCATATCATACGAAAGAGAAGGGGATTGTAAGACTGGACGCCGTACATAACTTCAATGGAAAATGCAGCTTCGCACAACATCAAACCAATTCAGTTCCTCAAAGCTGAACTGACCCAACACCACAAGGTTCCGCTCCAGATCAGTCTCTAACGCTTAGCCAGATTCAATCTTTCCGCCTCTACTTTACCTTTTCTCATGTAAAAAACCCCACATCCACAACACCCACTCGATTATAAATGTCAAAAGAAAAACAGTTCCCATCCCATTTGACCCACAAAGTCGCAATATCCCCACCAATAAACCTAATAAACAAAGACCCAGCAAAAAGTTGCAAACTACCATAATCATCACATCACCGTAAAGAGAAGGAAAAAAAAAAATCGACCCTTTGTTTCCTTACCTGAAGAAACGGATCCGAGAACGAATGAACCTCCAGCTCACACCAAAGTAGGCATCATCTTCTCGAAATTCCCAGCATCAAACCCCCCCAAGTTTCGAGCTTTGCTCTTCACCGAGAACACAAAAATGGGGAGAAAAACGAAGGGACTGCGACAGAGATGGAGAAAGGAGACGAACATGTGCCCGGAAAAGCTCCAAAAGCAGAGAGCACGAGCTCGAGAAGAAGAGGAAAAAAAAAAAAGGCAAAGTAATCTAAAAATTGACTAATCCAGGTTCGTGCTCTAAACCCGACTGGTACTGCTGGCTTAGGGAGAAGAAGTGGAGAGAGAAAGTGAGGAATTAACCGAAATGGGGTGGGAAGAGAGAGAAAGAGAGAGGGAGGGAGAGAGGAGGTGGAATGGGGCCCACGATGTGCGGTCGTAAGCCACGTTATGTCGTTGGAAAATTTTGCCAGGACACGACCAAAACCTGCGGGATTTCATGTTTATGGGACCCACCACGTCACTTAACGAAACTTTCGTGTAATTCTCCCTTTCTGAAATTTGCCCGAATTTTCGACCCCCCCCCCAAAAAAATTTTTTTTTGCCCCAAGCCAAAATAGGGAAAAAGCTAAATTTGAGGTGCAGAAGGAAAACGACGAGGGAAAGAAGCACAAATAGACGGTACAAAAATTTGCGTTATCAAATCAATTAGAAAATCAGAGCAATCGAAGGACATGTGATAGTCTTCATGTGGATTGTTTAAGCATATCCCACAATTTAAATGCTCAATTTAGAGCTTACAATATCGTGCGATGAATAATTTTCTAGGTCGTTCTTGGTATTTTTGATATTACTCTCGAGAAAAGATATAATACGTAGCGCTCCCTTTCACTGTGTCCTCAAGATTTTTTCTCCGGTTATGCTTTGTTACACGATAGGGATGGAGAACTCGCTAAAATTATTTAGTTATATAGAGACTCTTAAAAAAAGAAAATTACAAAAAAAAAAGAAATCGATGATGGTACACCAAATGATTTTTCACATGTGGTGAACCAAATCCATCTTGATGGCTCGGCCAAGGATAAACTGTGCATGATAGGATCGAAGGAAGTCCCCAAGCATTATAATTCGACACGGGATTTTTTTTTTGTTTATCCTATTTTTAACTCTTCTCCCTCTAATTTTTTCCCTCTCTTTTTGCAGAGCAAAGGAGTCGAACTACGCATCAACGATATTAGCGTCCCCATCCCCAATCTCTTTATTAGTAAAGTCCCATGCCTGTTAGAGACACAAGATTTCGCACTTCTGATGATGCGCGAGCCGAACATTGATCATCCGGCTGAGTGATTAGCTACTTAAATATCCATTGGTTCACTGTTTAACCTAAAGCATAGTGAATGATTCCACCGGTCTACCTTCAAACAGCAAAAAAAACCTAATTATGGCACAAGAACATTGAAGTACCGGAGACAGTTCACATGCTTTTGAAAAGGCCAAAAGGAAAAAAAAAGGAAAATGGACATCCATCGAATCATAAGGATCATTTCACCAAGTCCTCCATGCGATTGACAAGACTAAACCCACCTCGTGCCATCGAGATTCTTCCACACGAATCCCATCGCCACCAAGTTGGTAATTTATCATAGAAATGAGCAGTTTCCGATTCCTTATATATTTCACCTAAAATCTAGAACCTACTCGTCGAAATAGATTTCTCATTTTTTTTCAAACTTGAAATCTATCCCGTCATAAGTTCTAGAATTTATTCTATGGTACCGGAGAACCTACCAATTTATTTTATTTCTCATTTTTAATTAAACAATACAAGAGTGAACTCTACATCCATTAAAGAAAAGTAAAGGTGAACGGTTTCAGGTTTCATACATGTTGCATTTAGAATCTAAAACCAACCCATTAGAACATATTTCTCGTTTTTTGGAACCTGACACCTAAAAATTTGTTTGGCTTCAGATTATGCACTCATTATCAACGCCATAGAATATTGTAGGACCATGTGAAGAAATATACCAAAAAGATATAAAAACTTGTTTTAGGATCCAGGGTATGGGTTCCAAGTGTCACGACCTAAAATTCAAAAATCTCAAGTTAATGGATTACCAAATTAATTAAATTGAATTAACTAATTTAGCTCGAGCTCTCCTAAACTCTACCAAATCGTAACTTAGATTCATGTGATAAATTACAGCAAAATATTTTCAATTACGGAGCCACCAATAATCTTTCACGATAGGTAGACTATGGACCTAAGTAAAGTATTTGGGAGAAAATACTTTATTTAATGCAAACAAGAGACTAGATGGATTCAGAAACATGATTGCATTAGTCTTTTGACTAATGCCCTTTCGGTACCCTATTTTTATGAAAAATTCTTTGGTTTGATGATTTGAATTAATTCCTTTTTTAGATTTTCTCTTGTTAGATGAAATGCAAATGCAACCTAACCATATGACAAAAAACTTTACTATATGCAAAAATTAAAATGCAAATATGATATGAAAAATGCATGAATGACATGCAAATGCGACATGATAAGAATGCATGACATGGCAATTATGACGTGGCAAAATATGCATGACATGGCAAATTAAGCATCTATGCCGTATGCTATGCAAAATGAATGACTTTTTTTGGGTATTTTTTTATTATAAATTTCGGATTTATGCAAATTTGATGTAAAATACTATCCTAGAGTGAAATGACACTTAATTTAATTCAAGAAATTGATTTTTCAAAGTACTAAACTTTATTAAATGCTATTTTACATACAAATGGTGAAGAAAAACCATGATTTAACTTAGGAAAATGCAACATCATTTTTTGGATTTTCTGGGGAATCTATTCGAGCCATAAAATTCGAAAACTTGAACAAAAGTAAACAATATTGCCCAGAAAGCACATTGTTATCCGAAATTTCGATTTTTAATCACAATATTTCCCGAGATTGGGGATAGCAAGTGAATATATTATAGAATTATCGTCAACTTTTTATATATAGGGTAAACCTTGTAATTCTATATAGGAATTAGCAATCCGCTTCTTGAGATCGAGCATTTGATGTCTAATTCACATACGGGCACAATCGTGCTTCGAGATCGAAGTCAAATGTTGCCTTTATTGTGCTTTTGCCGAGGGACTAGTCACAATTAGGGAGCATGTGTGATGGGCAATATTGTTTACTAAAGTTCAAACTTTATAACAAAACATAGAATAAATGGTAAACAATATGCAAGAATAAACATGCTAAAAAAAACCATCCATCAAGGCATATCAATTTCGAAATCCACATAAGATTGCCGAAAATTTTAAAACAATCTTATCTTATCCATCAAGATTAATATCTTCTAAAGTTGGAAAATTATCTTTTAGGATATTCAAAAACATTTTAGATAATCCCCAAAATTTTAAAGATATATTCAGGATATCCAATCGAGATAGATACTTATCCAATACGCTCAGATTTTTTTCAAAAATTCCAAAATTGAACTTGACAAAATCTGAATATTTCGAATTTTATGCTCAATCTCTTAAAGATAATGAAAACCAAATCACAAAGCATATCAAATATCCGAAAAATAATCCACATAAATCTTCTTCAAATTTCGAAAAAAAAATTAGACTAAGCATCACGACCTGTCGATACTCCAAGATCTGCACAAAATTCTCGAGATATGCTCCACATTCAAAATCCACCAAATTGAGCAACCGTGCATATTCAAAATTTATATTGTCTATTGAACATCCAATTCAATCGAGCAATATTTAGAATATATCATGAGATAAGGAATTACCTAATTCAAATTTTGAAATGAAACCTGGTTACTAAGCAAACTTGAGCCGAAAGCGTGCTAGAGGAAGCTCGTTTTGCACAAAACGAAGCCTCAAGGGGCCCTTTTTCCAGCAGCAAATTCGAGCTCGATTAGACTGCAAAATCAGCACTAAACGGCAGCGGAATCGCAAAAAATGGTGTAGTAATCAGTCTTGTATAGCGAGCCAAAATCAGCACCGATTAATAATCAAAGGACGCCCAAAACAGAGCTGTTTTTTTTTTTTTTTAACTCTGAACAGTGGCTATTTGAGCAAGAAACAGCAGCTAAAATACTCCCTCGACGACAGCACGGACTTGCTCGGATAACGCCTCGAAGACGACTTCGAACAGCCTTCAATTCGGCGGGGACAGCAGCTGAGGGAGGCGCCTAACGGCAGCTCAGTCAACACAACCGCAAACTAAGGAATTTTGTTGGCGCAAGCAGTAGTCTTCTCGTGGATGCTCGAGATCCTCTTTCCTTTTTTTTTTTTTTTTTTTTGTTTTGGAGTCTTCTGCCTTGGATCATGCAACCAAGGCCACTCTAACTTCAAATCTCCAAATTTTGGTCAGCAAGATGCGACAAGAAGGAAAAAGACAAAACCCCACCTCTTAAGCCCTCCTCAAATTTTCGGACATCCATGGGCTTGTCTTGATCGAACTTCCAGTTGAGCCCAGTCCAGTCACTTGTCGATTTACGCTCAATCGCTCCGTTGTCAGTCCAAATGCAATGCAGAAAAAAAAAATGAATATATTAGGCATGAGAAGTAATTTTTTGCGAAGACTAAAATTAATCCTATTTTTATGTAGAATGAAATTAAAAAATCAAAATCAAAAATTTAGGCGTCGACACAAGTTTTAAGTTCTAGATAGTAAAACCTAAAACCTACCCCACATATATCTGGAACCGAACCGGTGTCCATAGGTTTCCAATTCTAGGTTTCCAGTTCTATCCTAAAACTGTGCTCACCCCTAACTTTTCCTTGTATTTTTCATTATTTTCTTTTGAATTATCTCTTTTTTTTTAAGTGTAACACATTGACGTAAGATTGGACTCTATTTGATTCAGAACATGTTAAGGCTCCATTTGTTTTGCGAAAAAAAATAAGTGGTTTGAAAATATTTTTCTGAAAAATAATTTAATGAAACATGTTTCCTAGTCAATGGAAAACATATGCTTAAATTCAAAAAAAAAATTTCCCACTTTAAAAAATAAAAAATTATTGTCCCAAAATATGATTAGAAATCGACATTTGAACCCGAAAACTCCGTGTTTGAACACAAGAACCTCAACACTCATTCCCAAGCTCTTTGCAATGGACTCGGGTCGAGAGGCAAGGGCTGACTCCACCGGGGTCTATCAGGGCCAGAATGGGTCCAAAGAGGCCAAGCCAAAATCTAGATGCCTAGGCTCGAGTTAATAAAGGCGGGACTCAAGACACTGATGCTTGTCCCTCGGTACCACAACGCCCATGACCAGGTCCTCAGTGCCCCAACCTAGGTCCACAGAGATCAGGCCTAATACCCAAGTACTATTGCTCGACACCCTGATGATGCAATAGGGTCAATAGAGGTCCAGCCTGGAGACCCCGAGTTTTGGCACCTACTCCTTGGTCCATAAGGCCCGAAACCTTGGCGCCCATGCCTAGGTCCTTGATGCCCAAGCTAGGGTCCATTGAGATCGAGCCAAGACCCTAGTGCTCATACCCGAGCCTAAGTTCATCGAGGCTAGCTAGGACTGGGTTCTCGGAGCTTGACCCAAGTCCATCAAGGCTTAAGCTCGGGACTCTGGCAATTGGGATCGGGTTCTTATGCCCGGAATGGGTCCACCAGCACCCGAGGCCTGGGTCATTGAGGCCGTACCCAGATCCAAGTGCTCTTGTTGCTAGACCCCAAGTAGTGTATAGGAAAACCTAAACGACGAAAATTATTTAGATTTCGACCAAACATAGACAAATACTGTCGCTTTCATGGAAATGGCTTTCTCGAAAATATTTTTCAAAAAACAAGAGGAGCCTTAATCCGATCAATCGAATTCCTTGTAATTTGAATGTTAAAAGTTTATTGATGGAGACGACAAAATATTTGAATTTAGAACATCCGGCAGATTTGAATACGGAAGAGAACATGTCGAGCATGTTTACCTTGTTAAATTATGATTATATCCAATATTTAAAGTACATATAGTGAGCGATAACTCCAGTTAGAATAATAATGCATCGATTTTATCAAATCCCCTTGGTAGGGCATCACGAAAAACGGCCAAGCAAAAGAAGTCAGCACACGGTCGGAACAGACGCCGCTGACTTTTTGTTCTTCTTCTTCGTCTTGTGAATCTCGGGGTCTTCATTTCCCGCACGGTTCTACGAAGCCCGTGAAGATAGACAGGAGGGGACATGGACGAAATCCCGGGCTACCCTTACATTCTCCTGTTCGTGCCATGTTTCTGGACCGTCGTCACGTCCTCTTTGCTTATTAATTTGCTCGGTTGGTGGCACATAAAAATGTTGTTGGTCTGATGATTCAAAACCTTTTTTTCGAATTCCGTCCCGAAATCGAGATCCGTGTTGTAGTAGTTAGGTATTGAATCACATGTGGACTCGTTGAGTCCATCTCCAGCCCTAACCTCCGCATCAACCATTAATTTTCGGTGTTTAGGAATGAATCTTACGTCCTCTGATGAAGGTTACATCAGGATAAGTGACGCTAATGCTACGCATGTCGATTTGTGTAGTGTCAGCTAATGTATGAACGACGTTTTAAGGATCGAAAACATTCCTCATTGAATATGCTTAACAGGCGTTCATTAACGGACTCGTGAAAGTTTCCAAACTTTTGTTGGGTACGTGACGATGCACGGTATCTCCCGAGCCGTTGGGCCGGCGCAAAACCTTTATGGGTTTTGGGCCGACGCAAACAGCACAAAACAAAGGAAGTCTCGTGACCTTGACCTCAAGAGACCATTTGATATTTTAAGTCGGTAAACGAGGAACGATGATGAAACGAAAAGAGAGAACTTTGAGAAAGTTATCTGGTCAGAGAAGAGAGCCATGGAGGCAAGCGTTTTGGAGAAGCGTTTGTGGGCCCGCGACCTAATGGGCCATGCAAGTTCAGCCCAATGAAAAAGGACGGCGCAAGGCAGCCCGACCACGGTTTGTTGGTCCCCGATCCGAGGCCTCGCCAGGTGGCGCCTTTGGTCCCTACCACGGTTGGGAGCTGAAAATCTTTTTTTTTTCTTTTTTGTAATTGTAATTTGAAAAAACATGTTTGGCTAAAAATATAAGCAATTTGCGGCTCTCGGTGTCAATCCTTCCTCGGAGCCATTGGTCTTCTAGGCTTTAATGACATGAAACGAGGGCCCAATGAAAGAGTGAAAAATTTTCATGCAAGGCCCTAGCAACTATTGTTTCCTCGAAACAATTAAAATTTCAAATAAAGACCTAAAATGCTTATTTTTTTTTTTTTTAAGAAAGCTCTCAATTATTCAAATATGGATCAAAAAGTGCATTTATTGTTTTCAAAGAATGCCTAATCAAGAGCATTTTCGTCACTACTTTTTTTTTTCTCTTTTTTCTTCTTTTCTTTTTTTTTTTCCTTTCCCTTCCTTTTCGTGGGTAGGTGGTTGGCCATATAGGTCATTGGCATTTTTTAAAACAATGAAGACACTTCATGTCTTTTATTGAAATGAAGATCCATTCAAGCCCTTATTTGAAATTTTCCCAACATTTTAATTATCTATACATATTGTTAAAACACAAGATAGCAATATTTTCTTCCCTTTGACTTTCCTTTTCAAAGATCGTTATTTTTGCAACTCCAGCTTTCGAAAAATTATTTACTTCGTTTAAGAAATTAGGCTATGTAATTTTTAGAACTCATACAGGGAATCGGTAAATATGGACGTCCTCGAATGCTCTTTGAAAATTCTAGCTTACAAATGATTCTGAACCAAACCGGCCATACGCCATCCCGTCCTAGGCTGGGATGGGCAAAGCACGTTACACGTTCCTAATGCATTGCCTCTTCTTTCTTTCGAGACACTTGCCCTTGCTCGCTTTGCGTTTTTCAGAACCCGAGCCTAGAGGCTCGCTTAACCCGAACCTAGATTTCATCTTGCGCAAGCGCCAAAACTCCATTCCCCCTCACCTCGCCTCCCACTAGGGGCAATGGGCTGGGTCGGGCCGGGTCACATATAGGCCCGACTGGCCCGAAAATAAACAGTGCCAAGCTCGGCCCGACCAGGGCTGACACGATACCCAAATCATATACATCCAAAATATTTCGTGGTCGGGTCGGGCCGTTTTTTTTTTTTTTGGGCTCCTTACTTTCAGTTTCTCTTTTCTTGTTTTTTCCCCCCTTAAAAACACGAACTTTTCCAATCTCTCACAAATTCAATGTATACGGTCTGCCTCCAAGTCCATGTTATCAATCTGAAAGGCACAAATCGTCCAACTAAAGTCTACAACGACTCTTTCCACTCCCAAAATACTCGTCTTCAGAATACTAGGAACAAACAATTCCATCTTTCGCCCCCGAATGACACGATCAAATCCACCAAATCCAATTGAAAGCTAATTGCAATTACCAACCGAAAAATATAATGTGAAGCGATCCCAACCGTAAACCTACCAACAATTGAACTCGGGGGAGGCGGCAGACAAATGGCCTGAACTCGTCGGAGCCACGGGTAGGAGTGATGGGCCGCCACCCATCAGTGAGTTCTTGGCGCTCCGGGTCAACCGAGGGAGGAGAGGAAGCCGATGAGCTAGTTGAGCATGTAGATCAGTAGATTGCCAGTTGGTATGTCACGATGTAGAGCCTTGCACAAGGTAGACCCAGATGAGGTACACACACGGGGAGATGGTTCTTGATTCCGGCTTATAGGACCGTCATATGGGGGAAGTGACTAGGAAATGCGCTCCTGATTCCGGCTTATAGACCGTATATGGGAGAGGTTCTGATCGTGACCGGCAGACTTGTGATGTAGTTTCTGATTGCCTCGTGATGTAGTTCTGATGCGGGACGTTTGAAACCATTGCAGGGCATGCAGCCAGAAGAGCTTGCCAAGCCGGGGTTAGGCAGGCGAGCTTTGCGGATCATTATTGTTCATTTCACCATTTTCCTGTCTAAGAAGGCTTTCCACCTATGGATGTGTCATTGTCTTCATCCTCTTCTGGTGCAGGTCTCATGTGTATCTATGAGAGTTAGCCATGCAGGGGTGTCATAGCTCCATGCTTTGATGGTCAAACTCGTTCTAATATTTATGCTGCTCGTATTTCAGGTGGCCCCTTATGAACGCCCTGCACTTAGCAAAGCATTTCGCTTTCCAGAGGGTTAGTGTCATGCTCATTGCTCATCCTTTTTGTCCTTTTGACTGCTAACCAATGACAAAATAGTGCTATTAAGAATTTGGATGTGCAACTATTGGTTATACTTATAGGAGCGTAACGCAATCGCACAGGCATTGTTTTCTTCAAATTCGTAATTATATGGGATTACATATCTACTGTTTTTGAATTGCCCATTTGACGTTATTTTTCTTTTACAAGTTTCTAGGCATCTTCTTACGGTAGCTTTTGGGAGTTTTTTCATACGCAACTTAGGTAATTTACATGGATTGTGACTCAATGGGACACGAAAATTGTTTCCTTCAAATTCGTAAATTTATGAGGGTATGCATCTACTATCTCTGAATGGATTGACGTTGTTCATTTCCACGTTTGGAAGTAGCTTTCTAAAGTTGTCTTGCAAGTGACCATGGAAATTAGAAAATTCTAGCAACATTGCGCGCGCCCTTTCAACGCCATATGGTAGACACTCTAAAATAATATAAGGACGTGTCTGGAGCGACTTGTACCTTTTGAGGCTTCGTTTTTTCGTGGAAAATAACTTCTCGAAAAAACATTTTGCGGATTTTGGGCGTTGGGGGAGGAAACTAAGTTAGTCCGGGAAAACATTTTCTCCCAATGAAAAAAACTCTTTTAAAAGTTTCCTATCTTTTTTCCTCCTTTCTTTCACACCTCTTTTTTTTTTTTTTATAATTATCCTTTTTAGGAATTCGAAATTTTTATTTTTTAATCTTTTTATTTTCTTCTTTGTTTTTTTTTTCTTTCCTTTTTTTTTCTTCCTTTCTCCGCTTGCTTCCTCCGCCTGCTGCTGCTCCTTCCTCCGCCATGGCTGACCTTGGCGACGGCGGCCGCCCGGCGAGGCGAGCTCGAGGCTCGGCGACGTGAGCCTCGGCGTCGCCAGCGAGGGGCGAGGTCAAGGCTCGCCTGCCTCGCTCGCTTGAGGTCGGCGACGACGAGTCTCTCACCTTGTTTCTCTCTCTTCTAGCTTGCGGGGTTATCGTACTCTCTCTGTCAAGCCTTTCCCAACCCAGAGAAAAAGAGCGACCTTTTTCGTTTCCTCTTCCCATTCCTCCTTTTGTTCTTTCTTTTATTCCCCATTCCTTCCATTTCTCCAATTTTTTTTTTTCACGTTCCACAACTGAGTCAAATTCAATCTCAAAATTCCCGATTTTGCTAATTCTTTTCCACATTCAATTTACTGACCTGGCCGCGCGGCTCGGCTGAGCGGCTGCTCCCGTCCAACCGGCATCGTCCGTTGGAATATTACATTCTTTTTTTCTTTTTAATTTTCGGGCAGATTTCTGGATTATACACGTGGAATTATTGGAGCGTACGCACCTTGACCTCTTTTAAACTTAAGTACCCGAAACTTTTATAACATATAACTGCTGACATGTTGATCCCCATTTAAATTTTTCAATTTTTTTTAAAGTTTCAATTATTGTTTAGATTTTGCAGAAAGAAAAGAAAAAATTACTTCTTCGTTTTCATAAGTCTAAGGGAGCGCATGACAACTATTCTGTTCTAGAAATAATTTTTGGGATAGAAATAGATTTTTCTATTTCTGTCGAAAACGAAATTTTTTTGTTTCTGATTTTGGTCCAAAATCTATTTTTGAAACAGATTTTTGTTTCAGAAATAGAAAGATAGATTTGCGTTGCCAAACGAGTTTCTGTTCCAAACCTATTTCTGAAATAGGTTTGAAATAGAAACAGAGAAATAAAAACGTTGTCGTGCGCGCCCTAAACAAATGGGCCCGATGCTCAAGATAATGTGTCGATAATTTTTGTACTCTAATCCCTTAGAATGTACCGCCCCTCCCCCCCCTCTACAGATTTTACACCAATCTACTGTGTTGGAAGAGATGGCGAGAGAATGCCTCCTGACTGGTACCGAGAGCAAGGTAATGTTCTTTTTCTTACTTTCTTCCCTGGTCACTTGACAGGGCATTGACTTTGCTCCCTTTAATCTACATCATACAATACACATCATTCGGAAAGTAGTCACATGTAGTTCTCTATGGATGATTGCAGGAATAGAATTGATTCTCAGCACAGAGATAGTGAAAGCAGATCTTGCTTCTCAGACTCTTCTATGTGCAGCTGAAGAGATCTTCAAGTATAATTATTTGATCATTGCGACTGGTTCGACGGTATGTATATTTTCTTTGAAGCTCCTAGCTCTCTGATGTCTTCCGGGCGGAGAGACTGATATGCCCACCCATTGTTGTAGGTGATCAGATTGACAGATTTTGGTTTTGAAGGAGCTGATTCCAAAAACATCTTCTATTTGAGAGAGATTGATGATGCTGATAAGCTAATCGAAGCCTTCAAAGCTAAAAAGAATGGCAAATGTATCATAGTTGGCGGAGGATGCATAGCGCCTAAGCTTGCTTTTTATTATGCGAAACAACAACTTTGTTGTCAGCATGGTTTATCCTGAGCCATGGGACAGTAAGTATACATAAAGGCCCTATCGACAATTATTTGGTCTCATGGCAAGTTATTTTTTGGTGGATTCCACC
>JAGVVM010018827.1:0-43903 GCA_019149425.1 Psidium friedrichsthalianum | reverse complement strand
GGGCCTCCCCAGCGAGCGAACTATGTTTTGTACACGAACTTAATCCCTCATATGTGTGATCAAATGTCTATCCGAATTGGGACAACTGTTTAAAGTTTCTAGACTAAAAATCCAGGCTACGGTTGGGTGTCGGAAGTGCCAACTTGCGGTCAAGCTGCATCCTAGTTGATCTCTTGTTGGCTGTGGGCCATGGATGAGAAATCTTAAGTTTGGACCTACGGAAGCTTGTCTCATTTTGTTACTTGTTTGGCACGTCCACCACTTGATTTTTAGACCCTATGCTCTGTGCTCACACACGTCCAAACAATTTCGCTTCCTCCATTTACTTTATGATCCGATCTCAAGTTAGGTCTAGTTCGAGTCATATTTGACAATCATTTTTATCACCCACATGCGAAATTTCCCTTCTGTGAAAAGTGAAAACTACTAATAACCATGATAATGCAAACAGTAATTATCTTTGGAAAATGATTAAGTAATGATGATGTCAATTTTAAGGGTAAAAAAAATACCTCAAGTGTCAATATTTATGTACAACATTCACTTTGGTACCAATATATTTTTTTGGATCAATTAAGTGTCAATTTTTTAAAAAATGATTATTTAAGTGCTAACTCTAGTGAGATCGCTGGGATTTCTTGCCGATTGACCCTAAAATGATCATTTTTCCCCCCAATTTGACACTAAAGTGATAGTTTAAGTGCCCTTTTTTTTATATAAAAATGATTATCAACTTAGGTGAGGTCATCAGAATTTCTCGTCATTGTCGCTAAAGTTATCTTCTTTCCCCGATTTGGCACTTAAGTGATCCAAAAAAAAAATTGCATCAAAGTGTGCACTGTACACAAATATTGGCACTTGAGGTGTCCTTATGCCCAATTTTATGGAGAATGATGATCAACTCTTGACCACAAAAGCAATTCTTGGAAGCCGAACTACTTGTTCATCCAATTTCCATTGAAGTCACTTTTTTTTAAAAGAGATATGTTTATTAGAAGTCCTAAAACTTGTCATGAAAGTGTAATTGAGTCCTAAAACTTGCAAAAAATACAACTGAGTCCAAAGACTTATCAAATTGGTGTAATTGAGTCCTTTATTAATTCCGTCCAATTTTGCTAATGAAAAAATGGTAACATGGCTTTTTTAAATATTTTCTCTCCTATGTAGGGACAATGTGGCTAAAACGACATCATTTTCATTAAAATTTGATTTTTAACATAATTTTTATTCAAATTAATTTGAAAAATAAGCTAAAATTTAAATATAAAACAAAGTACCCATAAGCAAAACTTGTATGCGAAGGCCCTTGCTGCCGCTACCCTACCATCACTGGAAACAACCAGCGATGGTGGGGAAGTGGTTGGTGGGGGTCACCATGCCCTGATGACATGAAACATCCAATTTCCCTCGGTTTATATAGACTTGAAGAATATTCTTCTGCAATGGTCTTCAAAAGAAGGAAAGGAAAAAATCGCTTCTAGTCAAGTTTTCCAGAACTCAGTAAGCACAATTTTGGTTCTCCTTGAGGGGATTGAGATCTAGGGAGACCAAGCCTCAACTCAGCAGCCTTTAGATTCAGATTGATTTTATTCTCATCAAACAAGCTTGAGACTGCAGAGCTATCAACTAAAGAACAATCGTTGCAAATAATATTATGCTAGTGATAGGTGTGAATAAGGATATTTACCTAGTGTGCTTCCTCTTCACCATCTCTTTAAAAGGGATATATTCATTAGAAGTTTTAAAACTAGTAACGCACGTTTTAAAATTGGACATATTAGGGGATCATGACCAAAGAAATAATATTGTGATGGTGAAAGGTGTGAATAAGGATATTTACCTAGTATGCTTTAGTCATGCTTGCCTAATCTGTATAATTTTAAAACGTGTGTTACTAGTTTGAGATTTTTGTTGGGTGCGTGTAGAAAAATTTGATATCTTCATCTGAAGAGATCGTCAAGAGAGAGCCTAATTCAAGCCTTGATCATATCCAGTTGGACTCACCTTTACTCAAAACTTAAGCTAATGAGTTATGGGTCAACTAAATTACTCTATATCATATCAATTCTCCAATTTGAGATTTTAACACCACTCACATGTGTATCTTAATAATCTTCCCATTACATGTAAACTCAATATTAGATCTATTCCCCCTAATTCAAGTATCTTTCTGCACCCATATATTTCAACTTAAATCTCCATCAACACTCAACTTCATCCTTGGTTTCTTTCTTCATGTCGAATCATGAAGGCTGCCTTCGGACCTGCCAAATTCCTTCATTGAGATATTTACCAAACACCAAAATATATTAGGGCCCACCAATCGACCATCGACTTTGATATCATTTGTTAGAAGCATGTAACAGAAGTCTGATACCTTCACTCAAGGAAATCGCCGAGAGAAGTCCAAGTTCGAGCTCATCAAAATATTCAGTTGGACTTACATTTACTCAAAAGCTTAAGCCAATCTGTAAGGGTCAATTAAGATATATTAACATCAAATCAATTCTCTAATGTGAGACTTTTCTAATACAACTCACGCGTATAACCTAATAATTACAAAAGCAACCACTCAAACATGAGAAATTTGGAATCAGACATGACATGGAATCAAATACAAGTACGAATAATTGTATTATGCAATTTTACTTGAATATATGTTATTTTATATTAAGTTTCTATAAATTTTCTCATATTTCACCTTAGAATTAAAGTTCACAAAATTTTTTGTCTTTTTCTTTGGCTGCGATGTTTCATTTGCCACTATGAAGTGCGCCACCACTATACAATTCGTCTTGCTCTAGTCTGACACATGGCTCGCAGTACAAGCATGTAACTTCTACTTCTTGTATTTGATTAAAATTTCTGTTTCTCTTTTGGAAATTCCGCGTGACATTGTACAAAGCATGGAATTTAAAATATGAAAGGCTGAATTTCACATTAGGTTTCATTCCCTGTAGGTGTTTAATATTATGACAAAGGGCGAGGTTCTGATTTTTGTTATTCTGCCAAAGGGTTTAGCTTTCGCGATGAATTTGCAGCATAAGGGCCATTATAAACTTTGAAAATTTTGTACTCCGCTCGCCAAAGTGAGTCCAACTGCAGAACGTAAGATCCGCGGCTGTAATTCTAAAGCATCGTTAAGAATTCAGTGCAGCCACACGATTAGCCTAGCTGGACCCACATCATCTTTCCATCGCCGGCTCTGGCATCGACAGGGCTAGTGGCTCTTGTTTTCTAGTGACAGTCAAACTCACATCTTTGACCCCATCCCAGTTGCTCATCCCAAAACGACAATTTTCATTTATTTCGCTTTGTGGTCATCCTCACTTGCACATCGGCAAAACCGAACAGGCGATGTGTCGTGCGCATATTACCCACCTACAAATTTTGAGGTCGCCGTCGGAAGGGTGAAAGACAAAGGCAAGTTGCTAGGAATCCAAAGAGCATCCTACAAATTTTTAATAATTTTCAGTCTTTTTTATTATTTTTATTATTTCTTCCTTAGCCATTGTATTAGGAAAACGATCCTTTATTTCCCCGTATTCCCCTATAATATCTTAATCATTTCAACCATTGATTATCGCAAATATAATTTTCTTTTGAGATTATAGCTAATTATACTGGGAGCCGAGATTGTCAATATCCAAATGGAAAATCTAATATGAGAACTAGTGTGAGAACATAATATCGGGTCAAAATTATTCGGAAGAACTGAATTGACTCTATATCAAAAGGTTTATGATTAAATTGATATCAATATAATAAATTTAAGATTTTTTTGACATTTTTTGGATTTTCATTGGATAATTTGTAGCCCAAGAATTGTAGCGCCAAGCCAATCATGATGGCAACTCAGCTGCCGCTACAAGCCTACTTTTATGCATTAGCGATGGTTTATGGCTTGTCTATTTCTATGAATTCACTTTTAGTGTTTGTATAAATTCTGCTAAATTTCTAATCATTATGCTCTCTCTAATGGTAAGTTAAGTCTTTCTATGAAATCTAGACGAAACTGACCCATTGCCATATTGTGCATATGTGTACAAATTGGAATCTATTGAAAATCTCATTAGAAGTAATGAGCAGCGTTGATTATTGTCCTATGATGTCCACATGTACAAATCTCAAAAGAAAATTTCACTTTCCTAGATTTCTAGACTCTGGAAGGGACAACTCCACTTGCTCTCTCTGGTGACAATTTAAGTCTTTCTATTAAATTTGGATGAAACCGAGACATTCCCATATCGTGCATATGTGCGCAAACTGGAATCTATTGAAAATCTCACGGGAGTAATGAGTAGCGTTGATTATTATCCTATGATGTCCATCTGTACAAATCTCAAAAGGAAATTTCACTTTCCTAGATTTCTAGACTCCGAAAGGGACAACCCCACTTGCTCTCTCTGATGACAATTTAAGTCTTTCTATTAAAATTGGACGAGACCGACCCATTGCCATATCGTGCATATGTGTACAAAATGGAATATATTGAAAATCTCACGGGAAGTAATGAGTAGTGTCGATTATTCCTATGATGTCCATCTGTACCAATCTCAAAAGGAGATTTCACTTTCCTATATTTCTAGACTCTGGAAGGGACAACCCCACTTGCCATATTGTGCATATATGTGTACAAATTTGGATGAAACCATTGCCGTATTGTGCATATATGTGTACAAACCGGAGTCTATTGAAAATCTCATGAGTAGTAATAAGTAGCGAGTAAAAATTGGACGCACATGAGACGGAGTCTCCTGGGTGAGCGCTCGTGCCGAGACCTCAGAGGAGACGAGGAGAACAATGGCGAAGAGGAGGCCAAAGAGCAGAGTACTCTTCGAGGTTGCAATTTCGATTCAAGGTAGTGAATTTTGCAAGTGACGATTGTGTAGTAACCTCGCCATGGTGCGCGTCCACATTCATAGGAGGAGGAGGAGCAAGAAGAAGAAGAGATGTGACAACTTCGCGGGAAGACGCATACGAAACCATATCCGGTTAATTACAATAGGATACATGAATCCAAGATAAAAAATAATAATAATGAGACACGTGAATACATGAAGGACAAATGCGGCACGCAACATAAAACATTAAGTAAGTTAATTTCAACGAGGCAACTAAATTTACATTACGTATCCCTAAGAATTGAACTGAAAAAAAAAAAAGGAATTTGAAGACTATTTTCGTCAAGATTTCTAGACGCTAGACTCTCTTTATGCGGCTAATTGATAGGTTGGTTTTGGCTTTTCTCGCAGCCCCTTCGGATGGCGATCGAAACTTTTATCAAGTGGGGCTGTCCCTGCCAACATCAACGTGAGATGTTTTCTATGATGTGCTAGTAGGCATCTCAATTTTTACAGCGGAACAGTTTTGTCACAAAAAATGAAAATGCATTTTCGCTTTTTTCACTTTCATTTTACGGCGGAGTAGTGCAAAATGTTCCGCGTCAATTTGCACTGGGACAAGCATTCGAGTAATATAAGTACTCAACGGACGTCCTTTGATGGGGCGCATGTCAGAAACCCTAGCTGAAACAAATAAGAGAGAGCATCAGCTTGGAGCTTTACACCAAAAGTCTCCTTAGTTATGGACGTCTGGGTCTCATTCCTGTGTCTCTGCCTTGTATGGGGTTTGTCCGAAGCTCTTTCTTTCATCAGGAAGAAGAGCAAAACGACTCTTTTAAACCTCCCTCCGGGTCAGCCGCCGCTTCCAGTCATTAGCAACCTCCTGAACCTTGGCTCCCAACCTCACAAGTCCCACACCAGGCTCTCCCACACTTATGGCCCCATCATCAAGCTTCAACTTGGTTACTTAACCACAATTGTGGTTTCATCCCCAGCGATTGCGAGAGAAATCCTCCAAACCCATGACGCGATCTTCTCAAACCGCTCGATCCCTGACTCCATCACCGCCTTGAGGCAAGACGAGCTGGGCTTGCCTTGGCTCCCAGTCTCGCCTCTATGGAGGAACCTTAGGAAGATATGCAACTTGCGCATATTCTCTCACAAGAAGCTCGAGTCCGATCAACACATCCGCCACGAGAAAGTTCAAGAGCTCGTCGGCTATGTCAGGAGAAGCCTTTCCACAGGCGACGCGGTTGATATTGGCGAAGCGGCTTTCAAATCTATGCTCAACTTGTTGTCGAAGACCATGTTGTCCGAGGATTTGGCAAACCCATCCGACTCGGCGAAGGACCTCAAGGACCTCGTTTGGTGTATCATGGTCGAGGCTGGAAACCCTAGCCTCGCGGATTACTTCCCCACACTCAAGAAGATCGACCCACAAGGCTCGAGGCGGCGTATGACTGTCTATTTCACGAAGGTTTTCGACGTCTTCGATGGCTTGATCGAGAAGAGGTTGCGAGGCAGGGCAACGGTTGGTTCCGTTAGAAAGAACGATGTGTTGGACACACTGCTAGATGCAAGAGAAGACAAGGAGGACGTGGACATTTTCCTCATCAGGCACACTCTTGGTACTCTTCAGCTACTTTGATCATACTTTATTGCGTTAGCTATCATCTTCATCAACGGAGCAATAGATGGAATATTAGCAATTGTCTCGTCTTATCAACTTTGGTTTGGCTTTTGCATTAGTTTTTACTTTTTGTTTAGGAAAAAAATATTTTTATACATATTAGGACAACGCACAGGTCGGTCTTTTGTTAATTATCACTAGGCCAACAGGTTATATCAACGAAGGCGGAGATTGAGTTTTCGTAATAATTCTCTAAATGCTAAAACCTGATTGGACGAATAATCATTTGACCGACCCGTGTTTGACATATATATATATATTGTTGGCTCACGAGGATTCTATACATGTCGGATTTTGATGAGGACACGGACGCCGACGAACCGGACCCAGGGAGTACCTTTCACATTTGTTGTTCCTTTCAAAGAAAGGCAATAGTGCTAAAAAATTGATTGACAAAGTTGATTTACAGGATAATTTTCCAAGTTGTTGTAAGGGTGTATATATGCTAATCTAGTTACAATAGCGATTTCGAGCTTATCTTATCACTTCATAAAAGAAATTTGTGAATGCGACTTTGTATCCCTAGTCATGCTCTTACTTTTTTTTAGCAATATCTAGAGATATAAATTATTCACTGAAAAAATGGTACCTAAAAATTCATATGTGATAATGACGGTGCATCGTTTAACAACTCGTGTGGGCCATAATAGGACTTATTTCTTGCGGGAACGGAAACTACCTCAAGCACATTGGAATGGGCATTGTCTGAGCTACTCCACAGTCCCGAGAAGCTGTCCAAAGCGCAAGCTGAGCTCGATCGAGTCGTCGGCAAAGGGAAACCCATAGAAGAATCTGAAATCACTCACCTTCCCTACTTGCAAGCCATCACAAAGGAGACATTCCGGATGCACCCCCCGGTTCCTCTCTGCTTCCTCGCAAATCGGGATTGGAAACCGAGATCGGGGGTTTCACCATCCCAAAGGATGCGCAAGTTCTTGTGAATCTGTGGGCTATAGGAAGAGACCCTAGCATCTGGAAAGACCCAGACGTATTCACGCCGGAGCGATTCCTGGGGTCCGATATCGATGTGAAGGGACAACATTTTGAGCTCACCCCATTCGGCGCCGGGAGGCGCATATGTCCTGGCTTGCCGTTGGCCTTGAAGATGTTGCATTGGATGCTCGGTTCACTCATAAACTCCTTCAATTGGGAGCTCGAAGGCAGGGTCAAGCCGGAGGACATGAGCATGGAAGAGAAGTTCGGGATCACCTTGCAAAGAGCTCAACCTCTCAGAGTTATTCCCAAGCCAGTGTGAAAGGGAAGTAGTAAATTTTTTTCTATATGAACGAAAACAAGACGGTAATTACTGCTTATAATAGGACTTATTTCTTGCGGGAACGGAAACTACCTCAAGCACATTGGAATGGGCATTGTCCGAGCTACTCCACAGTCCCGAGAAGCTGTCCAGAGCGCAAGCTGAGCTCGAGTCGTCGGCAAAGGGAAACCCATAGAAGAATCTGAAATCACTCACCTTCCCTACTTGCAAGCCATCACAAAGGAGACATTTCGGATGCACCCCCCGGTTCCTCTCTGCCTTCCTCGCAAATCGGGATTGGAAACCGAGATCGAGGGTTTCACCGTCCCAAAGGATGCGCAAGTTCTTGTGAATCTGTGGGCTATAGGAAGAGACCCTAGCATCTGGAAAGACCCGGACGTATTCATGCCGGAGCGATTCCTGGGGTCCAATATCGATGTGAAGGGACAACATTTTGAGCTCACCCCATTCGACGCCGGGAGGCGCATATGTCCTGGCTTGCCGTTGGCCTTGAAGATGTTGCATTGGATGCTCGGTTCGCTCATAAACTCCTTCAATTGGGAGCTCGAAGGCAGGGTCAATCCGGAGGACATGAGCATGGAAGAGAAGTTCGGGATCACCTTGCAAAGAGCTCAACCTCTCAGAGTTATTCCTAAGCCAGTGTGAAAGGGAAGTAGTAAAAATTTTTTCTATATGAACAAAAACAAGACGGTAATTACTGCTTATTCTGGGTGTATGATTGAAGGCTGTCACTCCAAGTCAACTCCTAGCTGTGATGATAGAAACATCGTATGGACCTGCAAACCGAAATTGTTCGTGTACTTTAGAAATACTTTCAGTGTATTCCGAAGGTCGAAAACCTTCATTATTAACTACCCTGAATGCCCTATTCCCTTTCAGTTGTAGGCTTATCACAAGTAACTGCTCAATGTTTGTTAATAAGGAGAAGTGAATCAAAAGTCCTAAAATGTGTCGCGAAAATGCAATTAAATTCTATAATTTTTAAAAAGTACATGCTGATGTAGTATTTTTAAATAAATTTATCACTTCTACATGGCATTTCTAGTATTTTATTCTTTAAATCTTATTAAATTAGTGTGATGACCTGAGTTCCGCCGAGTTAATTTTATGAGCAGAATAGTTAATTCGGGACTTTAGTCGATGGCCCAGAAGGTTATCGACGAAAGTACAAGGGCGCCTGGTAGATTATGTGAAAAATTAGAGCAACTAGTGTTATTTTCTTCTTGGTGGACCGAAGACACTTGAATGATTGCTTGGAAGACAAGTGGCATGCATGAATTGCCAAGTGGCATCAAAGCGAGAGCCCCCCTCCATTACAAATACCCTTGGTCTCCTCCCTCATGATTCAAGACCACACTGTCTCTCTACTCTCTAGCTCTCTCTATCTCTCGGTTCTCTTCCCTCTCGCCCTCAAGCCGATGACTCCCTAGTCCGGCACCATTCAATCTCTCACTCTCATTCGTAAGTGGAAGGATGAGGTCGAGCATGGCGTAGAGCCAATTTCGTGATCCTCCTTGAGCGTAGGATTAAGGCGAGTAAATTTCTAATTCTTCAATCGTTGGTTATCAATCCAACTTGCATGTCTTATATTTCTCTTGCCTGTCATAATTGTTGGTAAGATAGATGCCTCTGAGTGTTGGATTGATGAGACTCGAGGGCGGATTGTCCAAAAGGACGGCAAAGAGTGATCAGCCATGCTTGGTGATTGGCATTGCCGGTGTGAATAAGTAATAGAGTCTATGAATTGATTGCATGTTGTATATCCAAGCTGAATAGTTGTCCTAGAGTGTTGGGTCGGCGGAGATTAGAGTCAACTGGGCGCAATGGCGATGGATCGTCAAAATTTAACGGTGGTTCAAGGTGGCCGATGGAGATGAGGTTCGGTTTTGGCATGTTGAATGTTTAAATGTCTTGGGCTCTATTGACTTGAATGACATCCTTGAGGGTAGGATTTGAGGAATTGGTGGATGGATCGTCAATTTGGGCGACAAAATTGAAGTTGCCGTGTGGATGAAGGTTCGGCTGTGGGCTCCTTTGGCTTTGAATTGAGGGGTTTAATGGTTAAATCCAGTGTGGTAGACATTAATTTGTGGACTGCACGAAGAGTAAGCTGTGGTCGAAAGCCCTAGGTGGTGAAATCAAGTGGTCGGATGGGGTTTAGTGACGGTAATGCTAGATGTAGCCCGTACTTCATTTGAATGATAATTGTTTGATGTCTAGCTTGTTATCATAGATGACTTTTAAGCGATGAGAAGATAGAGATTTGGAATGGATCTTAATTTGCTCGTAAGTGTCTAAATGCGGATAATGCATGTTTATCTAATGATTGACGTTCCGATAGATGGTGAGTTAGATGTTTACTTGTTCAGCTTTTAGCTCACCCTCGTTAGTTGTTTTTCTTTTCAGGATTTCCTAGTCAATAAGGATGGCAATGAGGAGTAGCAGACATGCTATGGGGAGTATGCTAAATAGTGACATGATTGTAGATGGGAGTAGGCGATACTTTTTGTAGTCTCTCGGTGGTTTCTTTTGATGTTCAGTCCCCCCTGCTTTCGACAAGAATATCTATATAAAAATAGTCTCTATGTTATGTTCCCCAAGTAGTGAACCTTACAAAGACTGTACTCTTTAGACGCGCGTGATGTTTGAATGTGTTTGTTGTATTTATGGCATGTTGTACTTTCTTTTGTCTTTCGCATGCGCTAAGATATTATATGCAATATCAAATTAAAAGAGCGCGTACTTAGTACAGTGGCGCTTGGTACGTCTTAGATAAAACAAAAAAAAAGGATAAAAATTATTATTATTATTATTATTATTATTATTATTAAACACTAGAAAAAAAAAATGCCAGGGTCTCACCGGTGGGGTGCCGCTACCTATCGCCAAAGGGATGGTGAAGGTAGCTGGCCATGGGCGACGATGGCCAGCCTTTGCCAAGCCCAAGTGAGGCCTAGTCGGCCCGGGCAAGAGCCGGTGAGGCTTGCACAAGTCTAGGTTGAGGACGCCCAGATTTGGGCTATGCTGGTCCTCACTTACTACCACGAACATTGTCGGCCCTAGGCAAGGCCTCGCTAGCTCTTGCATGGGGCTAGCAAGGTTCCCCTGGATTTAGGCAATGCCTTGCCAGCCCTCGCCTAGGGTGGGCAACCCTTGTTAGGCCCATGCCCAAGCAAGCTTTGCCTAGGCCTAGCCAGGAAAAGCTCGCTTGTAAGGGCTTGCCAGCACTATCGAGGGTTGGCCATCGTCTCCAAGGCCAGCAATTTTCACTAGCTCCTTTGGCAATGGGCAATAGCAGCGCACCAATGGTGAGGCTTGCCACTTTTTCTTTTTTTTTTTTTTTTTTTATTTCAAAAAAAATTTTATTTTTAAATTTAATCTAACTAAAATTTGGAGAATAAAATTGTTTTAAAAAAAAGACACGTAGAGAAGAGAAACTAATTTAAAATGGCTATCAGCATTTCCCGTAGAGTAGATGTTTTCTTACACACACTAGTGACAATGCAGACGAGCTGTACAAGAGAGAAGGTGGATCACCCAACACTTGCTTTTTACTTTTTTTCTTATGGCAACGAAGGATTACTGTTAGGATTTTAAGGCTACATTGTTTCATTGAAAATAATTTTTAAAAAAAATCTATTCAAATTTTCCGGCATTTGGTTTGCGAAAATAAATAAGTCAAGGGAAATACGTTCAAAATTGAGGAAAATATTTTCCTCTTTTTGAGAAGAAGAAACAATTTCCCTCATCTTTCCTCCTTCCATTTCACATTTATTTTCTTTTAATTATTTAAAATAAATTCAGAATATTTTAAATATTATTTTTTAATTTCAAATTATTTTTTTTATTTTTTATTTTCCTTTTTTTCTTTCTTTATTCTTCTCTCGGCCATTACGACGGCTGGCGACTAGCCACAAGTGAGGCTCCACCTCACTAGATTCAGCGAGGTCGAGCTTGCCAAGGCTGGTGAGCGAGGATGAGCCTCTCTAGAGAACAGTGATTCTTGAGGCCTCGCTAGATTGATGAGGCCCGAGGCTCCATCTTGCTTGGGTCAGTGTGGCGAAGAAGAAGGAAAAACAAAAAAAAAAAAAAAAAAAAAAAAAGAATAAAAATTTAAAATTAAATAACTAAAAATATCATTTTTAAAAGAAAAGGAAATGATAAAAGAAATAAATAAAAATAAAAAAAATTATTAAAATGATTTTAAGGAGGAAAATCAAATTGAATTTTCCATACCACACAACGAAAAATCTTTTCTAGTTCATTTTTAGATTTTAGCAAAATACCGATAATATGGTTATTTTTCCAGAAAATGACTTGCCAGAAAACAATTTTCCATAAAGACGACATTTTTCATGAAACAAATAGAGCCTAGAGCCTATTTTGGAAATTTATTGAAGGACCTCAAGACGAATAGTGAACTCATGCAAGTCTAGTATGTCAAGTCCATGTCAGCAATTTCTGACCAAAAGACGACGTTAGAAAATAAAATTAGATTGTCCTTGCCGAACGACAGAAAATATTTTTTAATTCATTTTTAGGTCTCAACCAAATACTGAAAAATATAGTTATTTTCCCAAAAATTAACTTCATGAAAAATATTTTCCAAAAATAATTCATTTAGTGAAATAAATGGAGCCTTAGTGAGGAATTGGAGGTTATGATGGTGCAGAGCTCTGGCAAATACTTAGGCCTGCTTGGACTCGGGGAAGATCTAAAAATGAGGCCTTAAAAGGTATTAAAATGCAAAGTCCTAAAGAAAATGCAAGGGTATAGATCTATGATTTTGATTATCTTCAGGTCGAGACTCTATTGCAAATCTGTTGCTTATATTGTCCCCCCTTGGCCTGTTTTATGTTCCCCAAGAAATGGTGAGAACAGCTTGATGCCAAAATCGCTAGGTTTTGTTGGGACAAGAGAAAAAGAAGAGAAAGGTTTATTGGAAGAGTTTGGTCAAGCTGGCTGAGCCAAAAGCATATGGAGGATTAGGATTTAGGAATATCATGAAATTTTTAATTTGGCTATATCCTTATCATTACAGTCGAAATTATTGAGGCTATTGTTATCATCTAAAGGAGGGTGAATATGTTTTTTGAAAATTTGTTTAGAAAATATTGCGAAATTAATGAAAACAAGCTCAGAGTTTGAATCAAAGTCTAATCAAACGCAGGTTCTTAGATGCCTTCAGAGTCTGTCTATGCACGATTCAACTAACAAGTATAAAAGCAAAGAGTTTAAGGGATAGAGAATTTGCACAAAGAGTTTATAGTGGTTGGCTTTGTTCAAGCCTATGTCCACTTTTTTACGTTGACTGGCCAATTGAATACTAGATTCCACTAGTGAATAACTCAGATGTTACACTCACTCACTTGGATGTGAACCTCTACGTATTACAATATGTGGATCAAGAATATATGAAAGATGTTAAAACTTTTCTTGAACTTTGAAATTGTAGATTTTGGATTCTTGTTTTCTCTTCGGCCTTGAGGTTTCATTTGTATACTCCTTCACCTTCAAACTAGCTGTTGCAAGGTCTCTAAAAGATCACTCTCCAAATTTCCCATTTGGACAAGATTGTATACAAAGGATTTCGTTGCCGTTGAGATTACCAAAATTAGAATCTCACATTAGATCAGATAGCTATATAATCATGATCAGGGTTTCCAAAGATAGAGTACTCCATTTAGTAAGTCATCATTGTCTTCATTAATCCACATCCTTGATAAATGTAATAATCTTTGTGATTAGATAATCTTCAAGAATGAGTCCAACTTTTTTTGTCAAAAAATCCAGCTTGATTTGCTAGTCATTGTGATAGCATAAAATTTCATATATATTATCAAGAAAGCATCTCATAATAATTTGACCGTTGCATCTGAAATACCCTCTCAGAGCTTGAGTTTTACGACATCATCTGAGCTCCTCTAGATAGCGTCCAAGACTTGTCTACCAGATCAAATCCTATAGAACTATTCCTTGACAATCGAATATACAAAAGAACAATATGCAAAACAAGTATTCCAATACATCAACTCAAATATTAAAGATTGTGGATTGTTTTGTCAACTTTAAAATCAATTAAGGGTTTTTCTCGAATGAGCTATTCAGTTGTTAAAGGGTCTTTACTTCACTTGATGTGAATCATGCCGAGGAGGCTTTTAGGGTTGGAAATGGACATGAAGGGACAAAGTTTGGAGCTGATTCCGCCTGGCGTTGGGTGGCGTATAAGTCTGGCCTTGCTTTTGGCCTTGGCGATGTTGCCTATGATGATGGGTTTGCTCATTACTTGCTTCGATTGAAGGCTCTAAAATAGTGTGAAACATGAGGACATGAACCTGGAGGACGATTTTGATATCACACTGCTGTTGACACTTGATTTTTGGCCAATTTTATTTTCATAAATTTTTAGAAAATCCATAAAAAGTTATAAAATTGAAAAATCAACTTTGGGGACCTTAGCCAAGCTTAGGAAACCAATTTGAGCAAAAAATAATTTTCCTTATTTTTTGTATTTTTCTGCATTTTATTTTCAAAATTTCATAAAAATAAATAAAAAGTGAGAAAATTACAAAATCAACTTTGGGGACCTCGGCCAAGCCTAGGGAACCAATTTTGAACAAAAATAATTTTCCTTATTTTTTGTATTTTTCTGCATTTTATTTTCAAAAATTCATAAAAAAATTAATAAAAAGTGAAAAAAATTGAAAAATCAACTTTGGGGACCTCGCCAAGCCTAGGGAACCAATTTTGAACAAAAAATAATTTTCCTTATTTTTTGCATTTTTTAATATTTTCAGAAATTAGGAAAATAATAAAAAATTAATAAAAATAGTATTTAAAGTCAGAAAATTACCAAAAATAGTCAGTATTTTTAATTTAATTTTCTCTTCATTTTGGATGAATAAATTTCGAAAAATAAAGTCTGGAATCTAGGGTTTCTTTGTTAATTTTATTTTTCAGATTATTCAAATAATTCTAGAAATTCCATTTTAGCTTTTTAATTTTCCATTTTTGCATTTTTAAAGTCGTGTCATCCTCCTATATTTTTCAAAATTAAAATCCAGTCCAAAAGCCCTCAGAATTTCCCAATTTCGCTAAAAGAACTAGAATGCAATTTTTGATTTTTCAAATTAGTCCCTAAAATCACTAAAAATGCAATTAAACATTTTCCAGGGACTAAATTGAAAAAAGGGTGACGTCACCCCCTATATTTTGGCCTTCTGAATCCATTGGTGGCGTCAATTTTTTCAAAAAAGGCCATCAAGACTTGGATTTTGCAAAATGGGTTCTCGGGTCAAACCCAAAAATTGGGTTTTTGTGCAAATATTGAATAATTTCAGGAGAAAATGTCATTTTCAAATAGATCCAATGCCCCTGAGACCAATTTTGGTGTCAATTTTGGAAAAAGGTGAAAAATTTGGGGTCAATTTGATTAAAATAAGTGATTTGGGTCAGTTGGGTCGGACCAGATCCGACCCGACCCGACCCGATCAACTTCATCTTCTTCCCCAAGAGCCCCTGCGCGCGCGCTGATTTTCAAACAAGAAGAAGTTTGTTGAGGGGGAGAGATTCTAGGAAATCAGAGGTTGGTTGAGAGGAAAATTGGGCGAGGAGATCTCGGGATTCCTTAAAGAGTTCTGTTGAGTGAATATTTATGTATATAAAGAAGGGGGAGAGCTCAGGTTCGCCAGGGAGGAAGGTTGAAGGAAATGCTTCGGATCTTCGGTCATAGCAATCTAGAGTGAACCGAGCCTTGGGACCGAGCTTGTAAGCTTCGTAGAGACTCAACGAAGGTCCAGAACTCACCAAATCACCATTTCGTCGCGAAAAAACGTACGTGCCATTTTCAAGCTTTCGGAGGTCCGTTAATGGCGGATTTCATTTCGCTCGATCATTTTACTTGAAACTTGGTTCAATCTACTCCTTGTACATCCCTAACCCCGATCCTATGTTTTTTTGGTCTTGGTTTTGCATGAAACTCCATGGCCGACGTCGAACCCCACCAAACCAACCTCGGGCTCGCGAACTCGTTTTCAACGTCGATTGGAGCGATCGGGACATGAGGTATGTGCCTATGAACTCCATACATGCTTGCGGTGTGCTCAGTTTTGATCGATATAGTGCAAAGCGTGAGATCGGATTCTACCTTGGCCGAACCTTTCGAGCTCCATAAGTCTCAATCCTGCCGTTAGATCTAGCTAGATTTTGGATATGTTATAGCTTGCGTCGAGACGATTCCAACGACACCAAGATCGCCCAAATCGGAGAAGATCTCACCGTTGGATGTCGTCGGGAAGTTCTCAGCCGTCGGTGGTCTTCTTCAACCTCTTGCACGTTGACCGGTCAACGGATGAGGTGGCGCTGATGTGGCTGCCACGTGGCATGCCGCGTCAGTTGCCCTTTTTCAAAATAAAAAAATAAATTTTCATAATAAAAAAATAATAAAATAATAAAAAAATAATTTTTCTAAAATAAAAATTTCTGATCTGGTGGCCAAAAATTTGCCACGTGTCACCTCTGTAGCATTTAGATAAAAATGGGAGGGAAAATAGAAAATAGAATAAATTTCGAAAATTCAAAAATTCGAAATTTCAATGAAAAAATGTCAAAACTACGTCGTTTTAGGCCTGTTTGGACCCATTTGATTCGGGCCGGGTCAACCCGACCCGGTCCGGAAAATTAATAAAAATTCGAAAAAAATAAAAAAAAAATCCAAAAATAGGAAAAATCCCTTAAAATCACAAAAAAAATTCGAAAAATTCTAGAAAAATAATAAAAAATCAGAAAACATAGAAAATGTCCAAAAATAGGGAAAATTCAGGAAAAATCACAAAAAAAATTCTGAAAAATGTCCAAAAATAGGGAAAGTCCTTAGAAAGTCAAAAAAATTCCAAAAAAAAATCAGGAAAAATTCAGAAAAATTCAGAAAAATTCCCAAAAATTATGAAAATTATGGAAAAACCATTTTCAACTGGTTTGACCTATTTTCATATTTTTGACCCCCGGGGCCTTAGGAAATTACCATTTTACCCCTCTGGCCATTCTGACCCAATTTTTCCCAAATCACCCCAGAACTTGGTTGGCATTTTCCTAAGTTTCTGAGACTCCCCTAGGCTTGTTTTGACTTGATCTAATTTCTCTTTGAATTGACTTGTGCATTTATTTTAATGGTTTGTGATTGATAGGACAGATTTCCCCATTGCATGAACCCACCAGACTTTTAGGACTCTCCTTACCCAGAGAATACCTACATGAACCCTCTTGATTAGGAAATCACTCGACTTAGGTACCGAAAGGGCGTCGATAGCAATATCGACGTAACAAAGTCCCCGAATCTAGATCTCTGGTTTTCGTAGGATCGAACGACCTCTCCCAATTGTTCGATAGGGTTTCCAGTCATACCCTCCAATAAATGATGGTGGCGACTCCGATGGCATGCACACCATTCGCATGTCACCCGACCACACTAAGGTCGATTTCGATTTAAAATTTCCTAACGCGATTTGGTATGGGCCTGGGAGGGCCCGAGCTGAGCCCAAATATCCTATGGGCCTAGCAATCCATTAGCTCCCTCGGGATCCTGAAATCTCGGGAGGGTCGCGACAACTGCAAAAAGCTCAACCTCTAAAACCTGTGCCCTTGATTATACCATGAGTAGAGAGCATGAGGGGAAAATTATCAAAACAATCATAAATCTATTACAATTATACCAATTTAGTCGTAAGCCTCTTTTGTTTTGTCAATTCAATACTAAATCTTTTGTATTGTACCAATTCAGTTCATTTGATTGGCCGGCACTAACGTGACAAATTTTTAATAACATTTTAATTATGTTGTTATGAAATATATGAATGAATAATCATTATATTCATGTATCTATTATGGTACATTTATGTTCTACATTCTAAGTACATCTCCCTATTCAATAGATGTTCATCTCCCTATTCAATTATGTATTTATTTGATACATTGATATTAATGATAATTACATCCTTGTTTCCTATAAATAGGAGCTTAGTTTTGGTCATTGTAAGAAGAAGTAGAAATAGTTGAAATAAAATTTTCTCCCTTACTTTCTTACTATTTTTGGTGTTTATCTGCTTTCTCTCTTTATCCTCTCTGTTATATACTTGCAACGCGATATTTTACAACACGTTATCAGCACGAAGATCTACCAACTGAGTAAATAATTTTTGTAAGGTAAGTATTCTCTTTGTTTTCCTTAATCAACTTAAACTTCATCTTCTTTTATCAATTCTTCATTTTTTTTGGAAGAATTATGGCAAATATTGAAAAGCCCAACTTCCACATCCTGGAAGTGAGTTGAAATAATTATCTATCCTGGTGCCTTGACATGGAAATACACCTCTAAGGGCAAGGTCTTGAAAATGCAATTACAGAAGACGGAACCTCAAATGCAAAAGATAATGTAAATGCATTGATTTTTATTCGTCGTCATTTACATGAGAGCCTACAAACTCAATATTATCCATTTGATACCCTTGGAAATTAAATTAAAAAAGACTAATGACTATTTTTTTTGTTTGTATATTTCTGGTCACGGATGCTATTTTTTTATTTGGGGTATTTTCTAATTAAAAATAATATTTAAAAATGCCAAAAAATTTGAATTTTTTTCAAAAATGATTTCTTAGGCTTGGCTAGGGCTTCCAAATTTAATTTTACAATTTATAAATTTTATTATATTTTTAATTAATTTTTTAAAAATAAAATGATAAAAAATCAAGTGTCAACAAAAGCTAATACGAGAACTTGGTTGGCATCATTCACCAAGTTTTCCGTTTCATCTATGTTGCTACTTTCTTTGTTCCAACACTAAGAAGCATAATGGCCAAATTTATGGCAATGATAACATCGAATTTCAGATTTATCATATCATTAGACACTCGAGTTACGTCCTTTTCCACAAACACTTCTTTATTTTTGGTTTCTGTTGTCGTTGCAAACAAACATCTCATTTGCTTTATCTATGACCTCTTCCTTGAAAATGACCATGGTCTTGACCTCAAACTTGCGTAGGGACTCTACGTCCGTTCATCTCATCTTGAATAGTTAATCGAGTTTCGAGTACTCGCTCCATCGACTCATGTTGGTTTCTTTTGAGTCATTCTTCATGTGCTTACAATGAACCCAAAAGTTCATCAATCATCATGGCATCAAGATCTTTTGATCCCTTGATCGCAATGATTATGTGGTCATACTTCTTGTCCAATGTCCAAAGTATTTTCTTGATAACTCAAGCATTAGGAACATTTTCACTGTTCCTTTTCATATGGTTGATAATCGCCAAAACTTTTGAGAAATAATTAGCAATTGACTTAGATTCTTTCATATTAATTACCTTGAATTCATCTCTTAGAATTTGAAGACAAATCTTCTTCAATTTTTCAACTCCTTGGTGCATCTTGTGAAATATCTCCCATGCCTCCTTGGACATTGTAGCGTTCGACACCTTCTCAAACATGGAATCATCGAAGGCTTGATAGATGATCAACATGGTATGTTGATCTTTTCTTTGAATCTTCTCCATACCATTCCTCTAGTTTTGATTTATCATCGCTTCGTCGTCTGGCTCATTATAGCCAGTATTGACCATTTTCTAGATACCATAGGCATCGAGTAAGGCTTTCATCCTAGCAACCCAATTACCAACATTTTCTTTGCTAAGATGAGGATATTGAAGAGGAAGTTGAGTGTTTGTCGAAGACATGATCACAAACTGTCAACTTTGATACCAATTTGATGGGATAAATCGAAAGTGAGGCTCTCACAAAACTGAAAATCACACTTGAATGAAGAGGAGACAAAGATGGCTTTTCAATATTTCTGATTCATCTCAATTCACCAATGCTGAAATGGTTACAAGACAAGCCTATTTATAGGCTTAAAACATGGCTCTTGGACTACTCTAGATTCAAGAATAGACAAGATGTGTATAAATTTCATTAACTACACATCGAAATATGAATAGACTCTTCGATAAACTCACCTAATAATTATTTTTGAAAACTATATAACAATAAAGATAAGTCTTGGTTCATTCACTAGTTTGTGCATCCGTCTTGGGAGTCGAACTATGGCACTTTCGCATCAGAGCCGTGGCGCTTCCACATCAGAACCGTGGCGTCCCAAGCTTGCCGCATACACTATTGGCTTGACAATTAAATTTAACCAAAATAACATGCAAACAGATAAAAAGTACAACACTTTATTTATTTATGGTTGACAAATGTGGGGTTCATTTTACTTATATCTGGGAGATAAGTCGGGTAGCATCAAAAAATCACCAATGGCCTTACCCGCTATACAAAAATCGAAGACTATAGTCCCAACCAAAAAGACTCCCATAATTGACTCGACAACTAACTCCACTACTTATCGGCCTGCGCCATGCAAAATACTCTACTAGGATTACGTGAGCCCTTAAGTCACCACGTAATCAAAATGCAGAAGGCCAACAAGCTCTAAATCGTCCTCCAAGACTCCATAAAAAGCAACAAAATGGTGTAGGATAGGTCCTACACCCAAGCCTTCGTCTACCCATAACCGGCAGACGACATGCACGTATGTAAGTCAGGAGTCTCTGGGATGGTGTATGGTGTCACCTCTTAAGTAAAGTGGGTGGGTGCTCCGTATGAGAGAGATGGAAAGCTCGCCATGTCACTTACTTATAAAAATTTTAACGATAGAAGAGTGAGATAAACTCAGTAAGTTGGATTTCTAAATCACCAACTAACTGATTCAATGCGATGACAAGCCACTACATGGCGAGTATGCATCCATTAATTGACAATTAACTTAACGATGCCGTGAAAGTATACTATAGATTAACATAGAAATTCACAAGGTCAAGATATCTGGCACTAGTCATACGTGTATATTTATTATTGCATCCCCACATCAGAGTTATTTGCTATCGTCTCATACAACTTTCGAGATCGGCCTAGTCACACAGCAAGACCACCTAGTCACACAGTAGGATCTTTCCATGAACTCCATGGGGCATAAAGGAGCACAAAGCTCAATCCACATAGGTGTTCTATTCATGTGCGTATGCAAACATTAATATGTGTATTTACTTATATAAGACACAAGATGTACACTTTTTGATCTGATAGAAATTTCTTGAGTTCGTCAAACATGATCCTAGTGATCTTAGACATTCTTATACCATGTATTACACAAAAGTCAATTAGCCATCGACAGGAGCAAAGCTCCTCGTCTAGAGGAAAAATCAATTAGAAGTCCTATTGCGCAGCTCAAGTTCTATATCTAGAGCCTCTTGATGTTCACCTATCATAATAGGTCATGCCAATAACCAAGAATCAAGAGTGCACTTTCAATACCATAGTAACGCAAGTCAAACTCTCTTACTAACCTATTTTTCTTTCGGCCACCCATGCGTATATGTTGCGACCCGAAAGAAATTTTAATTTTATGTTTCGATCGGGTGAACGGGTTATTAGGTTAATTAGATTAACTAACCTAATGCGAACCCTCCCAAGTCCTACTGAATCACAACTTTGGTTTTTTTTTGTTTAAATGATTTTAAGATTTGGAGTCGCCACTAATCGTTCTTGGTAGGTCGATTAGAAACCTAAATAAATTAGTGGGAGAACTAATTTATTTCTGCGAACCAGAGATTATGAGTTTGGAGGCTTGGTTACGTTAGATTACTCTAACGCCCTTTTGGTATCAATTTCATGAAAAATCATTTGGGGTGACTCTGGAAGATTAGGATCAAACTGACCAGAAGGGTAAAATGGTCATTTTTCAAGGATCGGGAAGTGAAAATAGGTCAAACCAGTTGAATGTGGTCATTCCTTATTTTCCACAATTTCTGAGAATTTTTCGAAATTTTTCGAGACAATTTGCCCATAAGGGGCAAAATCGTCATTTTAAAAATATCAAGAAGGAAAATCATCCAAAAATAGGATTGACCAGTCGAAATGGCCCGTTTCCTGACTCTTGAGATTTTTCTGAGTTTTCTGAATTTTTCAAGACGATTTACACATAGGGGGCAAAATCATCATTTTGGAAATATCAGGAAGGAAATTCGTCAAAAATAGGATTGGCCAGTCGAAATAACCAGTTTCCTAATTTTTTAGATTTTTCTGAATTTTCTGAATTTTTCAAGACAATTTACCCATAAGGGGCAAAATCGTCATTTTAAAAATATCATGAAGGAAATCCATCAAAAATAGGATTGGCTAGTCGAAATGACCCGTTTCCTAATTTTTGAGATTTTTCTAAATTTTTTGGAATTTTTTCTAATTTTTCGGAATTTTTTAGCATTTTTTATGATTTTTATGAAGTTTTTATTTTTTATTTTTGGATTTTTTATTGCATTTTTTTGTTTTTTTTATTTTTTTTTTTTTTTTTTTTTTTTTTCGAATTTTTTTGTTTTTTTTGTTTTTTTTTTTTTTTTCTTTTTTAATTTTTTTTCTTTTAAAAATAAGAGCTGCTAATGTGGCATGACACGTGGCATCCACATCAGTGCCATCTCGGCAGTTGACCAGTCAATGGACGTTGACTGGTCAACGGCCCAAGGTTGAAGATGAACACGAACGGCGAGAGCTTTCTGGCGACATCCAACGGTGAGATTTTCTCCGATTTGGGTGATCTTGGGCTCGTTGGAAACGTCTCAACGAGAGCTATAACATATCCAAAATCTAGCTAGATCTAACGATGGGATCAAGACTTATGGAGCTCAAAAGGTTCGGCCAAAGTAGAATCCGATCTCACGATTTGCACTATATCAATCAAAACTGAGCACACTGCAGGCATGTATGGAGTTCATAGGTACATACCTCATGTCCCGATTGCTCCAATCAACGTTAAAAATGAGCTCATGAGTTCAAGGTATGTTCGGGGGTCCAAAGCTTATCCATGGAGTTTTATGCAAAACCGAGACCAAAGAAAGATAGGATCGTGGTCAGGGGTGTACAAGGAGTAGATTGAATCAAGTTTCAAGTGAAATGGTTGAGCGAAACGAAATCCGCCATTAACGGACCTCCGAAAGCTTAAGAATGGCACGTACCTAGTTTTGAATTCAAAGCTCGAGCGATCGAGTTGCAGATGTTCCTTGGAGGTTGAGGAAGCTTGGCGAACCGGTTTGGAGGCTTGGCGCTACTCCCTTCGCGATGACAACAGCCACGAAGTTCCTCCCGAGTTCGGCTTCAATGAAGGACGTTTCCCCCCATACTCTTCTTTCTTTTATTCTTATTATTCTTATTTTTTTTTTGGCTAACACCTTTTTCTTTTCATTATGGAGAGGAGGCACCTAGATTCCACTTGCCCCCCAACCACAGAAAGAGAGCCCCGTTCTAGCTAGCTTTTTTTTTTTTTGAATTTTTAACTATTTTTGTATTTTTTGAAAAATATTAAAATATACAAAAATATGAAAAATTAATTTCTGTTCAAAATTGGTTCCTTAGACTTGGGCAAGGCTTCCAAAATTGATTTTGTAATTTTCTCATTTTTTCTTGATTTTCTATGAATTTTCAAAAATAAAAATGCTAAAAAATACTAAAAATATGAAAAATCATTTTTTGTTCAAAAATGGTTCCTTAGACTTGGCCAAGGCTTCCAACATTGATTTTGCAATTTTATGAATTTTTATGAATTTTTTTATTAATTTTAAAAGAGAAAAAAATGATTAAAAATCAAGTGTCAACAGGTGCTCCTCTTTGAAAGGAAGCTCGTTAGAGGTTCATTTCAAAGACGAGATGACACCTGAATCCTAATCGACTCAATCTAGGGAAATAAAAAGAGTTGTGACATTTGATCTCCAATACCTTCTTTGTGCAAGTTCTGATCCAAACCTGCCTTAAGGAGGCTCCTATGAAGTGAGGGGGAGATAGAGAGGCGAGGGATTTACCTGAAACTTGCTTGTTCGCCTCGCAGTTGTTGACTGCTCTGCTGAAAAGGGAATAGAAACCTAAGGATTCATTATAAGAAAACCTTAGGGTGATTGAACTTGGACCTGTATGGTAGGTCACTCCATGATAGATTCCTAACGAAAGGATTCTACTAATTAAAATTTGATTGAAATTTGACTTGTATGGTAGGTCACTCCATGGTAGATTCCTAATGAAAGGATTCTACTAATTAAAACTTTGATTAAAATTTGACCTGTATGGTAGGTCATCCCATGGTAGATTCCTAACGGAAGGATTCTACTGATTAAAATTTGATTGAAATTTGACCCGTATGGTAGGTCACCCCATGGTAGATTCCTAATGAAAAGATTCTACTGATTAAAATTGGATTAAGATTTGACCAGTATGGTGGGTCACCCCATGGTAGATTCCCAGTGAAAGGATTCTACTGATTAAAATTTGATTGAAATTTGACCCGTATGATAGGTCACCCCATGGTAGATTCCTAATGAAAGGATTCTACTGATTAAAATTGAATTAAGATTTGACCCGTATGGTGGGTCACCCCATGGTAGATTCCTAATGAAAGAATTCTATTGATTAAAATTTGACTGAGATTTGACCCGTATGGTAGGTCACCCCATGGAAATGCCTATAGGAAGGACTTTTGGAGCCTATAAAAAGGACTTGAGTGCCTGTAGAAAGGATTTTTGGTGCTTGTAAAAAGGACTTTGGGTGCTTGTAGAAAGGACTTTTATGTCCATATAGAAAGGACTTTGGTGCCTGTAAAAGGGACTTTAGGTACCTGTAGAAAGGACTTTAGGTGTCTGTAGAAAGGATTTTTGGTGCCTGTAAAAAAGGACTTTGGGTGCCTTTAAAAAGGACTTTGGGTGCTTGTAGAAAGGACTTTTGTGTGCCTGTAGAAAACACTTTGGTGCTTGTAAAAAGGACTTTGGGTGCCTGTAGAAAGGACTTTTGTGTGCCTGTAGAAAGGACTTTGGGTGCTTGTAAAAAGGACTTTTGGGTCACGAAGGGTGCCATTCTGGGATCTGGAGAGACCAGGAATCCTACAGAAACTCAAACCCAATTTCACTTACCTCGAACGGTGCCATTCTGGGATCTGAGGAGATCAGGAATCCTGCAGAAGCTCAAACCCGATTTAACTTACCTTGGAGGGTGTCTTTCTGGGATATGGGAAACTAAGAATCCTGCAGAAGCTCAAACCCAATTTCACTTACCTCGAAGAGTGCCATTCTGGAATCTAGGCAGACTAGGAATCCTGCAGAAGCTCAAACCCGATTTAACTTACCTTGAAGGGTGTCATTCTGGGATCTGGGGAGACCAGGAATCTTGCGGAAGCTCAAACCCGATTTAACTTCTCCTGTCGCTTTAGGAATAAGTCAAATAGGTAGAGATCAAGAACACGAGAGCGGGTCGATCATGAACTAATGAAGGTCTCATGAGAACATATCGTTCATGAGTCGAAAGGGTTTGGAAGACTTACCTGAGTCTTCTGAGTTAATGATTAAGGCATAGACATGCTGATTATGTCATGCTTGCTTGTTCATTGAATGACCTTATGTGCCGCACTGGATTCGAGCACCTTGACGATTGTCGGAATTCATTCCCTTGAAAGATTCAAGTCGAAGATATTTTTACCTGAGGATTTTGAAGAAATGCCTGATGGTTTCTTGGCAACTAGGCTTGTTCATTTAATAACCGCCGAGTGAATTTCGAGACCTTAGAAGGTAACTCGAACATCGGGAACGTGTTACCTGTCAGGCAGTGTCAGAGGTAACATGTGCAAGCATCTTCATCAATGAGTTCATCGGTTCATGTAAAACTATTCAGCTAAGTTTGCAATGATTTGAAGCAGTCTGTTGTAATAACTCATGATGCAATCAATCAAGATGCGGATCATGCAAAACTACTCTATCAAGCTTGCATTGCCAATTCTGTTCAAAGAGGTTATCATAGTGTGAACACCTCGAATGTAATATGAATGGGGGACTTCAGTCCGAAAGGGCTTTCTGTCGCTCTCAAGAAAGGCTGTTTATCCTGATTACAGGATTTGAAAAGAAATCACTCAATCTCACCATCATCCATTTAGCAAGGGTCTGAGTAATCTCGCAATTGGTACGATCAAACCGATTTGGAGGTCTCGATTAGGACCATAATGTAGGCTAGGTCAAAAGCTTAACAAAGGGGACTCTTTTGAGCCAAGGCCGTTGACAAAAAATTCTTCATCGTCTACTCTGGGTTTACAAGTCAAGAACCCTGCAAAATGAGAGAGAAATAATCTTGCTCGTACCTTTCCGAGTGATGCTTAAAATCATTCAACCCTACGTTAACTCAAGCGCCTTAATCAAAAAAGACTTTCACGGGTTGTAAAGTAGGTTAGGATTGGGGATCAAGGAAGGCTTATTTTGGCCCAGAAGGTATATGAGGTGGGTTTGACGTTGGTGATCATTGCATCTTTACCACCAGTTTCGACCTTCTAGAATAATCTTCAAAGGACACCGTCGTTGTATGAGGAAAGTGTCAACTTCTGCTGATACCGTTGTCGCTCCCGAACGATGTAAACTTCAATTGAGTATATTTTGCAATATGTCTCCTTTAAAGAGTTTCCTTTGCAACCAGATCCCATTGGGAATTCATAAAAGGAGATAATATATTCTCACTGAGTCTTCAAAGGCATTCAAAAATGATCATTGATTTAAATGGGCATTGGCCTTACTTCTGATTGGCCCTTTGCTTTTTCATGCCCAGGATTAGCTTTTCTCTCTTTTTCTCATTTTTTTCTTTTTTTTTGAAGACTGTGTCGTTATACACACGTATATCAAAGATAACACTTGAAGAGTTGACTTGAGAACTCTATGTAGACCCACTTCTTCTGAGTTCTTCTGCTTTGAGGTGGTGCCATCTTCATCTTAGAATGAGCATTGATCATCAACGGGGTTTTAAGAAACGAATATGCAGGCTCAATTGGGCGATGCAAAGGATAAAAGTGTATTAGATAGAGAAGCGAATGCTTTTCGTCGTCCTAAGGCACTTGGATTACCGTACAAGGTTGAAAGTAAAGAATCACTCGAAAATTGATGTTAGTCTGAGCAAGAAAATTTCTAACTATTTACCTCGTGCTATTGCTGGGACTACCTCCATTTGGCCCCGATGTGGGATGATTCTTAACAGGGGTTATGAAATGAAACCGCCGCTCAAATGGGTTGTCGATGGTCACCTGTAGTGTTTGGGATAGAGAAATGACCGCCTCCTTCCCTTCGACTATCGTACCTTTTGCGAGAAAACCCATTGCCTTGGGAAATACGGAACCTATTTAGCACATAACTCACTGTGGATGTAGGATGTGTATGGAAATGGGTTGCCTTTCATCATCCCTTCATGCCCCATTCTACGTATTCGATGCATCATATGCAGTTTATGCTCCAAGCTAAAATTGGCAAAATCAAACATGCAGAAAAGTCATGTATGAATTGTGGCATGTGTAAACGCAATGCAGATGTAGTAGTTTTTAGCCTCACACGTGTTTACCAAAAGTGCAAGTATGAAGAAAATGGGAGAATTTGAATTGCCCTAGATATGTGGGCAGATCGAGCAAATTGGCGATCTATTCCCTACGTCGAGGAGTAACTTGTCTTTGAATTTGCCCCTGCACAACGAACTGCATGGGTGAAGTGAAGCATTTGGGCCTTTTTAATGTTGACAACCGCCACGGTCGTCGGTTGAATGCCCCAGTTTTTGCCCCCATTTTCGTTAGAACGGATCTCTTTAGATGGTCGTAATCTTGCCCCTCGGGTTGTCTCCTTCAACATGTTAAATGTTAGTGTAAATATTTCCTGTCAAAAAGAAAGGAGACGTGTTAGTGAGTATTGGAAGGGATAAACTGGAAACGATACTGATTTACCCTTCGTCTTGAATGCCTTGTATGAGTGTTTCACCAGCTTCGCTGAGTTAAGTTTTCCTCAACTTTTGCTGGGCACTTCACTATTAGAGTCAAGGTTGTGGCAAAGTATCGACCTTGGTATTGCTCATTGAGTATTCCTGTTTCTTTCTACAAAAAGAAATATGCAAAAGGTTGTATTATTCATTTATAATACTTACAACATTCCCCTTCCTTGGGATCGAACACGGACCATTTCGGACCACTGTCATTCCCCGTGCCATTTGGTCTACGAGACCATGGGCGTCCATGGAGGCTCTCTTTTAAGAGTTAACCGTTGAGATGGCGTGGTCTTACTGCGTTGCATTGGGCAATTTCACGTCACGATACTTTTCAAGGCAATTCATAATCCCTGTTAAGACGGAATAAAGTAATTCAGAACTTGAGACGATCATGGGTGAATTAGAATGATACAAAACTACCCTTCTTTGAGACTGTCTGGGTCCTTCGTTCGTATTTTCCTCGTTTGAAGCCATCCATTCAGTGGCAACGTCCATGAATTGATTTGCCCCAACTTTTGTTCAATCGGGGAATTTCGTATTTGGGTACGACTATATTCTCGAGTCAATTTGCAAATTCTTGAGAATAGAAGAGATTCAATTTAAAACTGGAGCAATTGAGGGTAAATTGGAACGATAAGGAATTACCCTTCGAGTTTACGCGGATTTTTACTCGCCATTAATTTTTCCCCAAGTTTGATGCGGCGTCGGGTCCGAGCATTTAATAGGGGGAAGGGAGATTACTACTTCTTGCTTTTGCATTAATTCCTAGTCATCAGTAAAAGTAAAAAACATCCCATGCAAGGAAATAAAGCATATGCATTCGTTCAGGATCGGCTCCGCCCCTTTTGTTGGCTCTCCAGTATCAGCAAGTTTCATTCCGGATCAGGTACGCGTCGGTCATGTTGAAGGTCCCGTGATACTGATTTCGAAATACAGGCTCGGTATACACATCACAGCCCTGGTGCTTTATCAATATTGAACTGGTTGATCATGGCGGTGAGCTCGTCGTCCATGCCAGCTTGGTGGTGATACGTCCCTCTTTCTCAGGAGGTATCAATGCTGATCCCATAGGATTGGTCTTTTCGTACCTCCCCGCAGTAGAACTTGGTCCTATTATAAACTGATCCAACTCACCTCTTAAACGGGCATTCTCGATCTTCAAGTACTGTCTTTCGTCGAGCGTGAGGAGGCTATAGCAGTTGGGGCAAGTGGTGGAGTTAAAAGCTTCCTTATACCTCTTGTTCTCTGCTCAGAGTTTTCATTTTCCGCTTTCGAAAACTTAACTTCATGGCGCTCATGTTGAGTCCTTACTCGGGTTCGCCTATTTTGAAACCAAAACTTGATTTGCATGGGGTTCAGCCCTGTTTCCTGGCTCAGTTCCATTCTTTGTTTGTCATCCGGCATAGGGCACCTTGTGAAGAAATCTTCAAGCTTTTGAATCTGACGTTCAGTGTGACGTCGACGACGCTTCCTTTGACCCTGGTTGTTGTTGTCTCTATCTTTATCGAGATCTTGGATGTCATAAGCAAAAAGGCCAGGCTCCATGGGCTGAATTCCAAACATGGTCTCGAACTCTTCATTTCCCATATTCAGCAAGTAACGATAGCTCTCATGTGTGTTGGATTGAGACATCTCGATTGGTTAATGGCTTCACAAGGTTTGCTATCTTCTCTTGTATTCTCACTCTCTCTGAATCTTTTTGAGCGACCGAGTATGTTTTAAGACTCTCTTCTGAACATGGATGAAGATTACCAAGAGCACGTCTCTTTTAAAATTTAGGCGTGAGCTCAGAAACTGTATTGCTTCTCCCGAGAGTTCTGTCTTCCTCAACCTTTTTATCGTATCTCTCGCTCAGCTCGTCTTCTTTCATCTTTTTCATAGTAGTAGGGCTCCTGTCATTATGTCTTCAGCTTATCTCCACCGTTGATTTTGCCGGTGAGCTCTTCGATCTGTCTACGAATGGAGACAAAATCTTCTCTTCTTTTCTACTAAAGTTTGCCTTGCCTTCCACTCAGGTCGTCTTTTCTTCTTCTTTTCGAAGCAGTGGCATCACCTCAAACCTTTTCTGCAAAGATCTCGAATTTGTTTGGCTCGGATTGCAGACCGTCAAGGGATTCGAGTCGACAAAGACGACACGAAAGGGAATGGCAGGTAGGAAAATCTGACCAATAGATATTACTACTGTGAAGTCAATATTTAACTCGAGGCAGATTACCATCTTCGCATTCTAATCGTCCGCTTCACTTCTCTCCTCTTATCTTTCATATTTTGCTCGTTGGCCTTGATTCTTTCCTTTATCAATTTGACAATAATGGCCAATTTTCCTACACACTTCTTCCCGGCTGAAGTTACTTCAAATGGGAAAGACTTTATCACCTTCTTGGCCGAGGCTATGTTTACATAGCCCATCATTCCGAGTGTTGAAACCGAGATCCTCAGTCTGTTTAGGGAGATAAATGCTTCTTCGGTCGTTGGCACCAACTTGGAGAGGGAATACAGGGCGTTCCCACATGTCTTCATCAACTTTTTGGAGGCCTGCCGGAACACTCACGAAACAGTCACCTTAGCCCGCATCGTGAAAGCTCGTTACCAGGATCGATCTGAATGCCTGGAATTTGCAGAATACTTGGTTGCCCAGTACAAGAAGGCCATCAAGTCTGCTGATGAACGGGTCTCTCTGTTGGTTCACGAGAGAGAGAAACTGGTGGAGTGCCTAGCTTTGAACTAGACTTATTTTGAGCACGATCCGAGTGATATCGTGATGAAGTTCAGATGTAAGTGGCTGGAGGAGAGACTCGACGATTTAACGACGGATATAGCTTTTGAGAGAGACTTGATCAATAATTTGAAACTCACCGTTGAACATCATGAGATTAATGCAGCCAGGCACAAGGAGAAATGTACCCGCCTATTTTTCAAGCTTGTAGATCTCGAATCCCAGGTCGCTCAGTGTAGGCAGAACATTAATTTCATGGAGAGTCAATTGAGCTCTTTTGTGATGCTTATTAAGGCTCAATTTAGTTTTACTTTTCCGCCCCAGTGAGCTGTTGTAAACTCGTTAATGAATGGAATCAAGGAAAATCTTTACATGTTTGTGCTTTACTCTTCTTGTCATCTCTTCTCTCATATAGCATGATAGAACGATTCAAGGCACAGGAAATGCCGAGGTTTAACATTTTTCTTGATATTACTGCTTTAGAAGATAATATCAAGAACATTAAATCAGCTTTCGACAGCGAACCCCACTAGCCACCTTGAGCTCCTTGAGCTAGTCACGTGAATTATTGCAAATATGACCACTCGATTAGTGTGCCAATAAATAAACCAGACCACCTGTTGAGTGCCCCATTTCACTCATACTTTGTTTCTTTCGGTGCCCACTTGTGTGTGTCGATTGCCTGCAGTATCGACAGAAGTGTTTGTGGGTCATGCTCAATAATAAACACCTGTCCTCCATGAAATGCTTTGACTAATTTAGCCAAGAAGGCATTGCGGGATCGGGCTGCTTCTTGGGTTCTAATTGCACAATCTACGCTTTTCAAAAAAAGGTACAAAAATCCCTCTAATACATTAAGAATGCCCCCATGCCTGATTTCGATAATTCTTCAAAATACATAAGCCCATACGTGCTCATTGGTTGACACGATTCTATCTCCAAAAGGTTCAATCTCGTCGCTTATCCCCAGGGTTATCGGCTAAGACATTGGTAATTTCCCTTCTTTTCATATTTCTCAAGATTATTCCTGATGTATTGTTGGACCTGATTTTGCTCCCACCTGGGGTACCTATAATTCCCTGCAAAAGTAAAGGACATAATAAGTATGTGATCCAAAAAAGGTCGGCCCATGACTCCTACATTAGTCCAATTTATTTTTCATTTTATGAGAAATTAGAGAAAATTTTCTTAGAAAAACATGGGTGAATTTCTTCAGAAAGAATTTTCTTGCAGGTTTTTATAACTTGAAAAATGTGATAAAATACATTACCAAATTTTCTGAAGGAATTCTCCTCTTTTATCAAAACGAATTTTCAAGGGTAAATTTTGTCAAGAAAATCTTGTTTCTATTGAAACAGGAAAGATGTGGCAAAATCCTTTATTAGTCAACAAAATTCGCTGAAGGGATTTTTCAAACATTTTTTTTTAAGAAATGGGATACCAATCTGATTTTTATTTTCTTTTGAAAAAATGACCACGATGTTAAGTTCAAAATTTGACCGACACCTAATATGGATCGACCGAAAATAAACGCAAGATAAAGTTAGAGAACTTACTTTTACCTTGAACAAATGCAAATCACATAGACATGCGCATGACTCAAGTGAGGAGTGGACTCTAGAAAATAAAAAGGAGAGATAGGGTATGGACCTAAAAAGGCCCCCACTATCTGAATTGACAACCTTACCCTCCAGCACAATCAAACAACAAGTGGGAAGAATTGTTAATTTAGATAATGAGCGGGATCAAATATGGTCAACCCCAGCGCCATCAAACGCAAGAGCTTTGCATATCGATCCCTATCTATGGCTACCTAGGAAAAGTTTCGTGGCTTGGGTTTAGGCGCTTGTGTGTGCAGGTGTCGTGATCCTCAGAATATGCAAGGCATGCACAGCAATTGATATCAAAACAGCGCTTCTAAAATGTACGAAATTAAACAAAAAATTCCAACACCGAGCTTGTAAAATAAAGGGTTAGTTAAACACTCCACCCCTTATAACTCCCATCTGCAAAAACATATAACACTAAGGATGAGTTCCAAACAATTGCCAAATCAAATGAATTTTCATGAAATTTTTCAGGCCTAAGTCCACTAGGTTCATAAGTTTTTTCGAAAATTAAGAACAATTCCCAGTGGAGTCGCCAAGCTATCGCGACTCGAACGAAATTTTAATTTTATGTTTTGATCGAGTGAACGGATTGTTAGGTTAATTAATTAACTAACCTAACGCGAACCCTCTCAAGTCCTACCGAATCGCAACTTTGATTTTTTTTTTTTGTTTAAATGATTTTAAAATTTGGAGTCGCCACTAATTGTTCTTGGTAGGTTGATTAGAAACCTAAATAAATTAGTGAGAGAACTAATTTATTTCTGCAAATCAGAAATTATGAGTTCGGGGACTTGGTTACGTTAGATTACTCTAACGCCCTTTCGATACCAATTTCATGAAAAATCATTTAGGGTGACTCTGAAAGATTTGGATCAAACTGATCAGAAGGGTAAAATGGTCATATTTCAAGGATCGGAAGTGAAAACAGGTCAAACCAGTTGAATGTAGTCATTCCTTATTTTCCACAATTTCTGAGAATTTTTCGAAATTTTTCAAGACAATTTGCCCATAAGGGGCAAAATCGTCATTTTAAAAATATCAAGAAGGCAAAACATCCAAAATAGGATTGGCCAGTCGAAATGGCCCCGTTTCCTAATTCTTGAGATTTTTCTAAGTTTTGAATTTTTCAAGATAATTTACCCATAAGGGGCAAAATTGTCATTTTGGAAATATCAGGAAGGAAATTCATCAAAAATAGGATTGGCCAGTTGAAATGACCCGTTTCCTAATTTTTGAGATTTTCTGAATTTTTTGAATTTTTCAAGACAATTTACCCATAAGGGGTAAAATCGTCATTTTAAAAATATCATGAAGAAAATTTATCAAAAATAGGATTGGCCAGTCGAAATGACCCATTTTTCTAATTTTTGAGATTTTTCTAAATTTTTTGGAATTTTTTTCTAATTTTTTTGGAATTTTTTAGAATTTTTTTTTTATGATTTTTATGAATTTTTTATTTTTTATTTTTTATTTTTGGATTTTTTATTGCATTTTTTGTTTTTTGTTTTTTGTTTTTTATTTTTTTATTTTTTTCAAATTTTTTTTCTTTTTTGTTTTTTTTTAATTTTTTAATTTTTTAATTTTTTAATTTTTTAATTTTTTAATTTTTTGAAATTTTTTGAAATTTTTTTTAATTTTTTTATTTTAAAAATAAGAGCTGCTGATGTGGCATGACATGTGGTATCCACATCAGTGCCATCTCGGCCGTTGACCAGTCAACGGACGATGACTGGTCAACGACCCAAGGTTGAAGATGAACGCGGACGGTCGAGAGCTTTCTGGCGACATCCAACGGTGAGATTTTCTCCGATTTCGGTGATCTTGGGCTCGTTGGAATCGTCTCGACGAGAGCTATAACATATCCGAAATCTACCTAGATCTAACGGTGGGATCAAGACTTATGGAGCTCGAAAGGTTCGGCCAATGTAGAATCCGATCTCACGCTTTGCACTATATCAATCAAAACTGAGTAGACCGCAGGCATGTATGGAGTTCATAGGTACATACCACATGTCCCGATCACTACAATCAACGTTAAAAATGAGCTCGTGAGTTCAAGGTATGCTTGGGGGTCCAAAGCTTATCCATGGAGTTTTATGCAAAACCGAGACCAAAGAAAGATAGGATCGTGGTCAGGGGTGTACAAGGAGTAGATTGAATCAAGTTTCAAGTGAAATGGTTGAGCGAAACGAAAATCTGCCCATTAACGGACCTCCAAAAGCTTGAGAATGGCACGTACTTAGTTTTGAATTCAAAGCTCGAGCGATCGAGTTGCGGATGTTCCTTGGAGGTTGAGGAAGCTTGGCAAACCGGTTGGAGGCTTAACATTACTCCCTTCGCGATGACAACGGCCACGAAGTTTCTCCCGAGTTCGGCTTCAATGAAGGACGTTTCCCCCCATGCTCTTCTTTCTTTTATTCTTATTATTCTTATTATTTTTTCTTTTGGCTAACACCTTTTTCTTTTCATTATGGAGAGGAGGCCACCTAGATTCCACTTGCCCCCCCCCCCAACCACAGAAAGAGAGCCACGTTCTAGCTAGCTTTTTTTTTTTTTGAATTTTTAACTATTTTTGAATTTTTCGAAAAATATTAAAATATACGAAAAAATATGAAAAATTAATTTTTGTTCAAAATTGGTTCCTTAGACTTGGCCAAGGCTTCCAAAATTGATTTTGTAATTTTCTCATTTTTTCTTGATTTTCTATGAATTTTCGAAAATAAAAATGCTGAAAAGTACTGAAAATATGAAAAATCATTTTTTTGTTCAAAAATGGTTCCTTAGACTTGGCCAAGGCTTCCAACATTGATTTTTTAATTTTATGAATTTTTTTTATTAATTTTAAAAGAGAAAAAAATGATTAAAAATCAAGTGTCAACAGTATACCTCAGGCCATGATTTCCTATGCTTTGCACTGCTCATTACTTCTTCCTTCCCAGGCCACCCTTTCAGAAAGAAGGGTGGCCTGGGAAGAAGAAGTAATGAGCAGTGCAAAGCATAGGAAATCATGGCCTGAGGTATACTGTTGACACTTGATTTTTAATCATTTTTTTCTCTTTTAAAATTAATAAAAAAAATTCATAAAATTAAAAAATCAATGTTGGAAGCCTTGGCCAAGTCTAAGGAACCATTTTTGAACAAAAAATGATTTTTCATATTTTCAGTACTTTTCAGCATTTTTATTTTCGAAAATTCATAGAAAATCAAGAAAAAATGAGAAAATTACAAAATCAATTTTGGAAGCCTTGGCCAAGTCTAAGGAACCAATTTTGAACAAAAATTAATTTTTCATATTTTTTCGTATATTTTAATATTTTTCGGAAAAATTCAAAAATAGTTAAAAATTCAAAACAAAAAAAAAAGCTAGCTAGAACGTGGCTCTCTTTTGTGGTTGGGGGGGGGGGCAAGTGGAATCTAGGTTGCCTCCTCTCCATAATGAAAAGAAAAAGGTGTTAGCCAAAAGAAAAAATAATAAGAATAATAAGAATAAAAGAAAGAAGAGCATGGGGGGAAACGTCCTTCATTGAAGCCGAACTCGGGAGAAACTTCGTGGCCGTTGTCATCGCGAAGGAGTAATGTTAAGCCTCCAAACCGGTTTGCCAAGCTTCCTCAACCTCCAAGGAACATCCGCAACTCGATCGCTCGAGCTTTGAATTCAAAAACTAAGTACGTGCCATTCTCAAGCTTTTGGAGGTCCGTTAATGGCAGATTTCGTTTCGCTCAACCATTTCACTTGAAATTGATTCAATCTACTCCTTGTACACCCCTGACCACGATCCTATCTTTCTTTGGTCTCGGTTTTGCATAAAACTCCATGGATAAGCTTTGGACCCCCAAGCATACCTTGAACTCACGAGCTCATTTTTAACGTTGATTGTAGTGATCGGGACATGTGGTATGTACCTATGAACTCCATACATGCCTGCGGTTCTACTCAGTTTTGATTGATATAGTGCAAAGCGTGAGATCGGATTCTACATTGGCCGAACCTTTCGAGCTCCATAAGTCTTGATCCCACCGTTAGATCTAGGTAGATTTCGGATATGTTATAGCTCTCGTCGAGACGATTCCAACGAGCCCAAGATCACCGAAAATCGGAGAGAAAATCTCACCGTTGGATGTCGCCAGAAAGCTCTCGACCGTCCGCGTTCATCTTCAACCTTGGGTCGTTGACCAGTCATCGTCCGTTGACTGGTCAACGGCCGAGATGGCACTGATGTGGATACCACATGTCATGCCACATCAGCAGCTCTTATTTTTAAAATAAAAAAATTAAAAAAAATTTCAAAAAATTTCAAAAAATTAAAAAATTAAAAAATTTAAAAAATTAAAAAATTAAAAAATTAAAAAAAAAAAAAAAAGAAAAAAAATTTGAAAAAAATAAAAAAATAAAAAACAAAAAACAAAAAACAAAAAATGCAATAAAAAATCCAAAAATAAAAAATAAAAAATAAAAAATTCATAAAAATCATAAAAAAAAAATTCTAAAAAATTCCAAAAAAATTAGAAAAATTCCAAAAAATTTAGAAAAATCTCAAAAATTAGAAAATGGGTCATTTCGACTGGCCAATCCTATTTTTGATAAATTTTCTTCATGATATTTTTAAAATGACGATTTTACCCCTTATGGGTAAATTGTCTTGAAAAATTCAAAAAATTCAGAAAAATCTCAAAAATTAGGAAACGGGTCATTTCAACTGGCCAATCCTATTTTTGATGAATTTCCTTCCTGATATTTCCAAAATGACAATTTTGCCCCTTATGGGTAAATTATCTTGAAAAAATTCAAAAACTTAGAAAAATCTCAAGAATTAGGAAACGGGCCATTTCGACTGGCCAATCCTATTTTGGATGTTTTGCCTTCTTGATATTTTTAAAATGACGATTTTGCCCCTTATGGGCAAATTGTCTTGAAAAATTTCGAAAAATTCTCAGAAATTGTGGAAAATAAGGAATGACTACATTCAACTGGTTTGACCTGTTTTCACTTCTCCGATCCTTGAAATATGACCATTTTACCCTTCTGATCAGTTTGATCCAAATCTTTCAGAGTCACCCTAAATGATTTTTCATGAAATTGGTATCGAAAGGGCGTTAGAGTAATCTAACGTAACCAAGTCCCCGAACTCATAATTTCTGATTTGCAGAAATAAATTAGTTCTCTCACTAATTTATTTAGGTTTCTAATCAACCTACCAAGAACAATTAGTGGCGACTCCAAATTTTAAAATCATTTAAACAAAAAAAAAAAATCAAAGTTGCGATTCGGTAGGACTTGAGAGGGTTCGCGTTAGGTTAGTTAATTAATTAACCTAACAATCCGTTCACTCGATCAAAACATAAAATTAAAATTTCGTTCGAGTCGCGATAGCTTGGCGACTCCACTGGGGAATTGTTCTTAATTTTCGAAAAAACTTATGAACCTAGTGGACTTAGGCCTGAAAAATTTCATGAAAATTCATTTGATTTGGCAATTGTTTGGAACTCATCCTTAGTTGTTATATGTTTTTGCAGATGGGAGTTATAAGGGGTGGAGTGTTTAACTAACCCTTTATTTTACAAGCTCGGTGTTGGAATTTTTTGTTAATTTCGTACATTTTAGAAGCGCTGTTTTGATATCAATTGCTGTGCATGCCTTGCATATTCTGAGGATCACGACACCTGCACACACAAGCGCCTAAACCCAAGCCACGAAACTTTTCCTAGGTAGCCATAGATAGGGATCGATATGCAAAGCTCTTGCGTTTGATGGCGCTGGGGTTGACCATATTTGATCCCGCTCATTATCTAAATTAACAATTCTTCCCACTTGTTGTTTGATTGTGCTGGAGGGTAAGGTTGTCAATTCAGATAGTGGGGGCCTTTTTAGGTCCATACCCTATCTCTCCTTTTTATTTTCTAGAGTCCACTCCTCACTTGAGTCATGCGCATGTCTATGTGATTTGCATTTGTTCAAGGTAAAAGTAAGTTCTCTAACTTTATCTTGCGTTTATTTTCGGTCGATCCATATTAGGTGTCGGTCAAATTTTGAACTTAACATCGTGGTCATTTTTTTCAAAAGAAAATAAAAATCAGATTGGTATCCCATTTCTTAAAAAAATGTTTGAAAAATCCCTTCAGCGAATTTTGTTGACTAATAAAGGATTTTGCCACATCTTTCCTGTTTCAATAGAAACAAGATTTTCTTGACAAAATTTACCCTTGAAAATTCGTTTTGATAAAAGAGGAGAATTCCTTCAGAAAATTTGGTAAATGTATTTTATCACATTTTTCAAGTTATTAAAAACCTGCAAGAAAATTCTTTCTGAAGAAATTCACCCATGTTTTTCTAAGAAAAATTTTCTCTAATTTCTCATAAAATGAAAAATAAAATTGGACTAATGTAGGAGTCATGGGCCGACCTTTTTTGGATCACATACTTATTATGTCCTTTACTTTTGCAGGGAATTATAGGTACCCAGGTGGGAGCAAATCAGGTCCAACAATACATCAGGAATAATCTTGAGAAATATGAAAAGAAGGGAAATTACCAATGTCTTAGCCGATAACCCTGGGGATAAGCGACGAGATTGAACCTTTTGGAGATAGAATCGTGTCAACCAATGAGCACGTATGGGCTTATGTATTTTGAAGAATTATCGAAATCAGGCATGGGGCATTCTTAATGTATTAGAGGGATTTTTGTACCTTTTTTGAAAAGCGTAGATTGTGCAATTAGAACCCAAGAAGCAGGCCCGATCCCGCAATGCCTTCTTGGCTAAATTAGTCAAAGCATTTCATGGAGGACAGGTGTTTATTATTGAGCATGACCCACAAACACTTCTGTCGATACTGCAGGCAATCGACACACACAAGTGGGCACCGAAAGAAACAAAGTATGAGTGAAATGGGGCACTCAACAGGTGGTCTGGTTTATTTATTGGCACACTAATCGAGTGGTCATATTTGCAATAATTCACGTGACTAGCTCAAGGAGCTCAAGGTGGCTAGTGGGGTTCGCTGTCGAAAGCTGATTTAATGTTCTTGATATTATCTTCTAAAGCAGCTAATATCAAGAAAAATGTTAAACCTCGGCATTTCCTGTGCCTTGAATCGTTCTATCATGCTATATGAGAGAAGAGATGACAAGAAGAGTAAAGCACAAACATGTAAGATTTTCCTTGATTCCATTCATTAACGAGTTTACAACAGCTCACTGGGGCGGAAAAGTAAAACTAAATTGAGCCTTAATAAGCATCACAAAAGAGCTCAATTGACTCTCCATGAAATTAATGTTCTGCCTACACTGAGCGACCTGGGATTCGAGATCTACAAGCTTGAAAAATAGGCGGGTACATTTCTCCTTGTGCCTGGCTGCATTAATCTCATGATGTTCAACGGTGAGTTTCAAATTATTGATCAAGTCTCTCTCAAAAGCTATATCCGTCGTTAAATCGTCGAGTCTCTCCTCCAGCCACTTACATCTGAACTTCATCACGATATCACTCGGATCGTGCTCAAAATAAGTCTAGTTCAAAGCTAGGCACTCCACCAGTTTCTCTCTCTCGTGAACCAACAGAGAGACCCGTTCATCAGCAGACTTGATGGCCTTCTTGTACTGGGCAACCAAGTATTCTGCAAATTCCAGGCATTCAGATCGATCCTGGTAACGAGCTTTCACGATGCGGGCTAAGGTGACTGTTTCGTGAGTGTTCCGGCAGGCCTCCAAAAGTTGATGAAGACATGTGGGAACGCCCTGTATTCCCTCTCCAAGTTGGTGCCAACGACCGAAGAAGCATTTATCTCCCTAAACAGACTGAGGATCTCGGTTTCAACACTCGGATGATGGGCTATGTAAACATAGCCTCGGCCAAGAAGGTGATAAAGTCTTTCCATTTGAATGTAACTTCAGCCGGGAAGAAGTGTGTAGGAAAATTGGCATTATTGTCAAATTGATAAAGGAAAGAATCAAGGCCAACGAGCAAAATATGAAAGATAAGAGGAGAGAAGTGAAGCGGACGATTAGAATGCGAAGATGGTAATCTGCCTCGAGTTAAATATTGACTTCACAGTAGTAGTAATATCTATTGGTCAGATTTCCTACCTGCCATTCCCTTTCGGTGTCGTCTTTGTCGACTCGAATCCCTTGACGGTCTGCAATCCGAGCCAAACAAATTCGAGATCTTTGCAGGAAAAGGTTTGAGGTGATGCCACTGCTTCGAAAAAGAAGAAGAAAAGACGACCTGAGTGGAAGGCAAGGCAAACTTTAGTAGAAAAGAAGAGAAGATTTGTCTCCATTCGTAGACAGATCGAAGAGCTCACCGGCCAAAATCAACGGTGGAGATAAGCTGAAGACATAATGACAGGAGCCCTACTACTATGAAAAAGATGAAAGAAGACGAGCTGAGCGAGAGATACGATAAAAAGGTTGAGGAAGACAGAACTCTCTGGGAGAAGCAATACAGTTTCTGAGCTCACGCCTAAATTTTAAAAGAGACGTGCTCTTGGTAATCTTCATCCATGTTCAGAAGAGAGTCTTAAAACATACTCGGTCGCTCAAAAAGATTCAGAGAGAGTGAGAATACAAGAGAAGATAGCAAAACCTTGTGAAGCCATTAACCAATCGAGGATGTCTCAATCCAACACACATGAGAGCTATCGTTACTTGCTGAATATGGGAAATGAAGAGTTCGAGACCATGTTTGGAATTCAGCCCATGGAGCCTGGCCTTTTTGCTTATGACATCCAAGATCTCGATAAAGATAGAGACAACAACAACCAGGGTCAAAGGAAGCGTCGTCGACGTCACACTGAACGTCAGATTCAAAAGCTTGAAGATTTCTTCACAAGGTGCCCTATGCCGGATGACAAACAAAGAATGGAACTGAGCCAGGAAACAGGGCTGAACCCCATGCAAATCAAGTTTTGGTTTCAAAATAGGCGAACCCGAGTAAGGACTCAACATGAGCGCCATGAAGTTAAGTTTTCGAAAGCGGAAAATGAAAACTCTGAGCAGAGAACAAGAGGTATAAGGAAGCTTTTAACTCCACCACTTGCCCCAACTGCTATAGCCTCCTCACGCTCGACGAAAGACAGTACTTGAAGATCGAGAATGCCCGTTTAAGAGGTGAGTTGGATCAGTTTATAATAGGACCAAGTTCTACTGCGGGGAGGTACGAAAAGACCAATCCTATGGGATCAGCATTGATACCTCCTGAGAAAGAGGGGACGTATCACCACCAAGCTGGCATGGACGACGAGCTCACCGCCATGATCAACCAGTTCAATATTGATAAAGCACCAGGGCTGTGATGTGTATACCGAGCCTGTATTTCGAAATCAGTGATCACGGGACCTCAACATGACCGACGCGTACCTGATCCGGAATGAAACTTGCTGATACTGGAGAGCCAACAAAAGGGGCGGAGCCGATCCTGAACGAATGCATATGCTTTATTTCCTTGCATGGGATGTTTTTTACTTTTACTGATGACTAGGAATTATGCAAAAGCAAGAAGTAGTAATCTCCCTTCCCCCTATTAAATGCTCGGACCCGACGCCGCATCAAACTTGGGGAAAAATTAATGGCGAGTAAAAATCCGCGTAAACTCGAAGGGTAATTCCTTATCGTTCCAATTTACCCTCAATTGCTCCAGTTTTAAATTGAATCTCTTCTATTCTCAAGAATTTGCAAATTGACTCGAGAATATAGTCGTACCCAAATACGAAATTCCCCGATTGAACAAAAGTTGGGGCAAATCAATTCATGGACGTTGCCACTGAATGGATGGCTTCAAACGAGGAAAATACGAACGAAGGACCCAGACAGTCTCAAAGAAGGGTAGTTTTGTATCATTCTAATTCACCCATGATCGTCTCAAGTTCTGAATTACTTTATTCCGTCTTAACAGGGATTATGAATTGCCTTGAAAAGTATCGTGACGTGAAATTGCCCAATGCAACGCAGTAAGACCACGCCATCTCAACGGTTAACTCTTAAAAGAGAGCCTCCATGGACGCCCATGGTCTCGTAGACCAAATGGCACGGGGAATGACAGTGGTCCGAAATGGTCCGTGTTCGATCCCAAGGAAGGGGAATGTTGTAAGTATTATAAATGAATAATACAACCTTTTGCATATTTCTTTTTGTAGAAAGAAACAGGAATACTCAATGAGCAATACCAAGGTCGATACTTTGCCACAACCTTGACTCTAATAGTGAAGTGCCCAGCAAAAGTTGAGGAAAACTTAACTCAGCGAAGCTGGTGAAACACTCATACAAGGCATTCAAGACGAAGGGTAAATCAGTATCGTTTCCAGTTTATCCCTTCCAATACTCACTAACACGTCTCCTTTCTTTTTGACAGGAAATATTTACACTAACATTTAACATGTTGAAGGAGACAACCCGAGGGGCAAGATTACGACCATCTAAAGAGATCCGTTCTAACGAAAATGGGGGCAAAAAATGGGGCATTCAACCGACGACCGTGGCGGTTGTCAACATTAAAAAGGCCCAAATGCTTCACTTCACCCATGCAGTTCGTTGTGCAGGGGCAAATTCAAAGACAAGTTACTCCCGACGTAGGGAATAGATCGCCAATTTGCTCGATCTGCCCACATATCTAGGGGCAATTCAAATTCTCCCATTTTCTTCCATACTTGCACTTTGGTAAACACGTGTGAGGCTAAAAACTACTACATCTGCATTGCGTTACACATGCCACAATTCATACATGACTTTTCTGCATGTTTGATTTTGCCAATTTTAGCTTGGAGCATAAACTGCATATGATGCATCGAATACGTAGAATGGGGCATGAAGGGATGATGAAAGGCAACCCATTTCCATACCATCCTACATCCACAGTGAGTTATGTGCTAAATAGGTTCCGTATTTCCCAAGGCAAGGGTTTTCTCGCAAAAGGTACGATAGTCGAAGGGAAGGAGGCGGTCATTTCTCTATCCCAAACACTACAGGTGACCATCGACAACCCATTTGAGCGGCGGTTTCATTTCATAACCCCTGTTAAGAATCATCCCACATCGGGGCCAAATGGAGGTAGTCCCAGCAATAGCACGAGGTAAATAGTTAGAAATTTCTTGCTCAGACTACATCAATTTTCGAGTGATTCTTTACTTTCAACCTTGTACGGTAATCCAAGTGCCTTAGGACGACGAAAAGCATTCGCTTCTCTATCTAATACACTTTTATCCTTTGCATCGCCCAATTGAGCCTGCATATTCGTTTTCTTAAAACCCCGTTGATGATCAATGCTCATTCTAAGATGAAGATGGCACCACCTCAAAGCAGAAGAACTCAGAAGAAGTGGGTCTACATAGAGTTCTCAGTCAACTCTTCAAGGTGTTATCTTTGATATACGTGTGTATAACGACACAGTCTTCAAAAAAAAAGAAAAAAATGAGAAAAAGAGAGAAAAGCTAATCCTGGGCATGAAAAAGCAAAGGGCAATCAGAAGTAAGGCCAATGCCCATTTAAATCAATGATCATTTTTGAATGCCTTTGAAGACTCAGTGAGAATTATTTATCTCCTTTATGAATTCCCAATGGGATCTGGTTGCAAAGGAAACTCTTTAAAGGAGACATATTGCAAAATATACTCAATTGAAGTTTCATCGTTCGGGAGCGACAACGGTATCAGCAGAAGTTGACACTTTCCTCATACAACGACGGTGTCCTTTGAAGATTATTCTAGAAGGTCGAAACTGGTGGTAAAGATGCAATGATCACCAACGTCAAACCCACCTCATATACCTTCTGGGCCAAAATAAGCCTTCCTTGATCCCCAATCTAACCTACTTACAACCCGTGAAAGTCCTTTTTTGATTAAGGCGCTTGAGTTAACGTAGGGTTTGAATGATTTTAAGCATCACTCGGAAAGGTACGAGCAAGATTATTTCTTCC